>APFE030532035.1:0-16565 GCA_000404065.3 Pinus taeda | reverse complement strand
TTTTTTTTTTTTTTTTTTTTTTTTTTTTTTTTTTTTTTTTTTTTTTTTGCTGTTGAGCTGGGTATGGATCTCCATGTTATGAATATTTATGGACCTTGTTAGGGACGGGAGGCTTTATGAAATCAGCGTCTAAATCTCTCTCTTACCTCATCTGACAATCTCATCTTGGGCGGGGATCTAAATTTTTCTATTGGATATAGTGAATCCTGGGGATCATCGGCACAGATTGACCCAATCTCTGATATCATGGAAAACCTTCTTGATCAATCTCACCTCTCAAATATTCCTATGAACAAACCCTTGCCAACATGGAGGAACATAAGAGTTGGTGAGGTAGCTTTCACTAGAAGAATGGACCATTTCATCCTCAAAACCCCGATGATACAAATATTATCTCATTACAGGCATTGGGTCGGAACCGAAGGCATCTCTGACCACTCGCCCATCTACCTTGAAATATCCGGTCCTCCTATTAAGCCCAAAGCCCCGTTCAAATTCAATTCATCTTGGCTTCTGGATCCCTCCTACACAAAACTAGTTTTAGACTGCTAGATGCAAAACCCTCCCTCTCAAGGACACACTTGGGCTGAGGATTTATGTCATAACCTTCTGCATCTCAAGAAGCTCACTATCAAGTGGGCAAAGGAAAAACTCCAAAGGGATACCCTTACCCTCACCTCTGTTGAACCATCCTTGGCGCATCTTATGGATGACCATAACAGGGGTTTCTTAAGCACAAAAGCCAAGTCAAATCTGATTGAGCTAGAAAATCAAAGAGCCGGAATTCTGAAGGAAAGAGAGGAAACCTGGAGACTCAAGAGTAGAGTGATCTGGCTCAAAGCAGGGGATAAGAACACAAGGTACTTCCAAAACTTTTCCAACGGGAGAAAAGACCCCAATACCATCTCGCAAATGCCCACACCGGATGGAGGTATTGCAAAAACTTTCAATCAATTATCTCAGTTGAGTATCTCACATTTCAAACATCTCTACAGGCAGCCCCCTGTCTCAAACCTTGCTGATATCATTCAAGTAGCAGGGCACTTCCCAAGCTTTGTAGATCCGGATGCGACCGCTAAGCTAACCTCTCATGTTATGAGAGATGAACTTGAAGGGACATTAAAATGGCTCAAGAAAGATAAAAGCCCTGGCCCAGATGGTTGGTCCATTGAATTCTACTTAGCCTTCTTTGACCTCATTGGGAATGATCTTCTCAATGTAGTTGAAGAGTGCAGGACATATGGTAAGATGTATGAGGCTATCAATGCCACCTTCATTGCTCTTATACCAAAATCTAACTTTCTTGCATCCTTCAATGACTTTCGACCCATCTCCCTTTGCAATACCCTTTACAAAATCATTGCAAATCGGCTTCGCCCTATACTCTCCCATCACATTTCTCCAGAGCAATTTGCCTTTCTCCAAAATAGATAGATCCATGAGGCCATAGGCACTGCCCAGGAAGCCATTCACTCTATCAAAACAAGAAATCTAAAAAGCATTATACTCAAGATCTACATCCCACTTCTTTCATGCCGAACGTGGACTCCGACAAGGATGCCCTCTGTCTCCCCTTTTGTTCCTTATAGTGATGGACAGTCTCAGCAAGCTCATTGGCACTGCAAAAAGGGAAGGCAGACTCAAAGGACTGAAAATGAACAAACTCTACCATCTCACACATCTCCTCTTCATTGATGATGTTATGATCTTCCTAGATGGCAGCATCAGGGACTCTACCTCCTTCCGTGACATACTTATTCTCTTTGAAAAAGTCATTGGTATGGTTGTAAATCAAATGAAATCTACTATTACTCTGTCTCACACCACCCCTCAGGAGGATAGAGCAGCTCTCCATTTTTTCCATTATCAATTGCATAATCTCTCAGATGGCTTGAAATACTTGGGTTTCAGGATCCAACCCCACAGTTACCGAATTGTTGGCTGGATTTGGTTAGTGATTAAAATTGAGAAGAGATTGAAAATTTGGAATTGTAGATTCTTATCAAGAGCTAGGCGCCTTGTCCTTATAAAATTAGTACTAGAAGCCACTCCTTTACATTGGATGTCTCTCGCCTGGATTCCTCGGGGAATACTCAGACGCATCCAACAAATATGTCGCAGATATCTATGGAATGGACAAAAGGCAGGAAAAACTTTTGCTTGGGTGAGTTGGAAGAATGTTTCTATGCCAAAAAAATGGCGAGGGGGTGGGGGGGTTTAAAAGACCTGTATGTTTTTTCCCAAGCTCTTGCAGCCAATATGAGTTGGTCCATTCTCACTTCACAGAATCTATGGACGACTATGTCATACCACAAATAAATTTGGCCGCAGCAAATATCGGACTGGGTTCGCCTACCAGACTGGCCTCGTTTGGGCATTTCTATAGTATGGAAAGCAACCCTACAAACGATATCTTTCATAATATACGGCTTGGCATGGCTCATAAACAATGGAGCATATGTTCGCATTGGTATTGATCCATGGATAGGAGGGGGAAATAGATATCAGTTGCCACATGATCTCATTCAATACCTTCATCTTAGAAATACAACGACAGTTGGACATATTGTTGATCATAAGTGCAACACTATTTTCAGATAGTATTGGAGGTCAGCACATCAAATGGATATTCCTATTCAATGGCATCAGTCCCGGGAATGATATCTATCGGCTTTGTCTAAAGCTCATGTGAATTTAAATAACAACCCAGATGTACTAGTATGGATATTAGCTGAGCATGGGAAATACAACCCAAAGCTGGGCTACACCCACCTCCTCTCGGATCGCAAACCTACACTTACTAAAGAATGGTGGCAATAGATCTGGAAAATGAAAACTCCTCCCCAGGCGCGCCTCTTCATGTGGAGTGTCTTATGCAACAAAAATCCTACAGGTGAAGCCCTTTTGCACAAATCTATTCATGGCCTGATCCGGTGCATTCTTTGCAAGCAAGACTCTAAAACCAACAAGCACCTGTTTCTGCTCTGTCTGACCGTCATTCAATTTTGGCAATCTACAACACAACATCTTTCTTTACAGAACACATGGCAAGGCCCTTCTATTCTCCAAGAATGGAACAATCGGATCACAGCACACCAGGGAGCAAAGAAACAATGCCTACCTCTTATCCTCTGTTGGACTATATGGCTTACCCGGAACCATATTATTTTCAAGAACGAAACTGTCTGCTGGCCTCTTATCATTGCCAAGGCAGTGGCAGCCTATTAAGGCATTCCAAAAGACGCAAATCCCCACATCCGCAGAACCTCGACCCCTGGCCAAATTGATAAAACTAAGCCATGGGATTTCTCCTATGGAGTAGCCCAACCTCATGCTTGCTCAGGGGGTTTCATTCTATACATCTCTGATCAGCACTTCTATAAGGTCCAATTAGGACTAGGGGAGGGAACAAACAACTTTATCGAGCTTATTACCCTCAGACATCTACTTCATTTTGCACTAGCTCATGATTGCTCTATCATACATATCTATGGGGATTCAAAAATTATTATCAACTGGTTCAACAATAGAAATCATTGTCATGCTATTTCACTTCAAAATATTCTGGATGAAGTCTACAATTTCAAAGCAGGTTTTAACACAACCTCTTGTCATCATATATACAGGGAACATAATGAAGATGCTGACAGACTTTCCAAGAAGGGCACGCTACTACCCCGAGGCTTGTGGATAATCTCTGAATAGATGGGAGCAGATTTCTACCAATACCACCATAGGCCATATATAAACCAGGATTACCATAGGGTGGAAAGACCCTAAATATATATATATTTTTGTTGTATTTATCACAGTTATTATCCAAAACATGTATATATTTATTTTTGAGGATATATAGACAAACAGTCTGAATACGTATAGGGATTCCTACAGGAAATGGCTTGGCCATTTATATTTTTGACACAGCTAGTTTTGAAATGGCCATGGGCCAAACAATACTCGCATATGCCTCGAGCATCTACTACATGTAATTTTTCCACCAAAAAAAAAAAAAAAACAAACAAACAAAAAACAAAAAAAAAAACAAAAAACAAAAACAAAAAAACAAAACAAAACAAAAAAACAAAACAAAACAAAACAAAACAAAAAAACAAAAAAACAAAAAAAACAAAAAAACAAAAAACAAAAAAACAAAAAAACAAAAAAACAAAAAACAAAAAACAAAAAACTCTACATGTATGCATACAAAATCTTATATGGATTTATTAATAATTATTTTCTATTTATATCAGACAAATCTGCCTCAAAAAAAAAATAAAGCAAATTCATTGAATAAAAACACTGATCTTATTGACAAAATGAGAGTACAACATATTGTTTCAACCGAATTTTATGAAAATCAGGACCGAAAATCACTTTTCAATGTCTAAGATGTAACAAAATCCATACATAGACACTAAGAATGGCAAATAATCAAGCAAGATGAAATTTTCGACAGTATGGGCTCCTTCGATAAGATTAGACAATGATGTTTTATACAAAAATCACACCAATTAGTATTGATATGAAAGAAATATCAGACCTTCTAACATAAGTAATTGATGCAAGAAATAGACAACAACCTCTTAAGAAATTAAGAACCAAAAATTAAATGATCTCACTTTTCTCCTTGTCACTCCTAAAAGTATTTATGGTTTTACCAAAATAGGTAAGTTTTAGTACTCTAGAAATAATAAGTCAGAGGAAAAATGATGACTTTCAGAGCTTATACACACCCCTCTTCACTAGCATTTTCATTCCTCCCTTCCTTGCTTTTTCTTTAATTTTATACCTCCCTTAGGTAGTTGGAGGGCAAATTGTCTATTAACTAATTGTGTATTTAATACATGTATTTTCCTTTTAATTAAGAGAAGGCATTTAGAAGGGATCATTTTGTTAATTTCTCTTAGGGCTGTATTGTTCTTTGCTTTTGATAATTGCATTTATACTTTTCAATATTTACATATGCATTCACCCCTTAACAGCATCACATTATTAACAATTATGTAGAAAGCACAACATTATCAACAATGCAGTAGAACAATAAAAGTCACCCCTTAACATCATCACACCATTAGCAATTATGTAGAAAGAGAAACATCATCAACAATGTAGTAGAATAATAAAAGGAACATCAAAAGAAAAGCATGCACAAAAAGGGGACACCATAATTTGGTCATAGACTAAGGCAAAACCCCACAATGAGGAAAACCTAGATTCTATTCTTCTTCTTCTATCGGATTTCATCAATAGTTCAGCTGAGATACAGAGTACGTCATCATGAGACATCATAAGTCATATCAAGCCTCCTTGAGTTAAGTCAGTTCACAATTTCATTTTTGAACTGAATGAAACAAATATAAAAGAGAAACTATCGTAAATTCACACCCACCATATCAATATTGTTATCTCCGTCATGCCAATGTTGTCAATTCTGTCTCTATCATATCCATTGTATCCAAGTTAGGTCATTTCAATATTGTCATCACTTTTATATATTTCTTTGACCTACAACCACTGCATATACATCATTGTCACGTAACTAACTCATAACAATAATGTTATTACTGACCATGCATAGATACCATACATACCACATAGGAACAACAATGATGTCAACCATACCAACACTGCCATGCCAATATTATTCATAGATGAGCGTAGAGAAACTATATCTAATTGCAGAAGGTTATGAGATGATACCATACATAATTGTGTATAGACCCAACAGTATTGTAGAGAATCATGTCATATAAACGTGTGTTGGGGGCATACATGTCACATAAATATGAGTGCCAGTGTAGTGTGCCATATGTGTGTGTGTTGTTGCAAAGCACTTGAATTGATGCCAAACCAATGTGAGTTGATGAATAGAAATGAGATTGTGACACGCCTGAAATGTGAGACAACGTAGAAAGAGATAGACTACACAGTCAAGTGCAAATGGAAAACCATAATGTGTGGGCCATGGTTAGAGAGCAAGTGTCAAACCAAATCTATTATCATTACATCTATACACCATCAAAGAGAGCAATAATATAAACTTGCGCTAAGAGCGAGACCATGAGAATAATTTATTTACAATGAGGCAAAGCGAGATCATTAAGAACAAGACGAATAATTGTATGTCCTGATGCAAAGCATAGTATAGTCTAGTAGATGGAGTCTTGTAGCCAAGAATATAAGATCCTGAGGTAGAGCATCATTATCGAGAGCATATAGTCAAAGAGGGGTTGTTATAATCTCCATTGAGAGTCCTATAATGAGAAGCTTGTAACTAATGTGAAGACATATAGTCATTCCATGATGGCAAGAGTATGAATCCTTAGCTAATGCATAATGAGAATATGTGACTTAGGTAGAGCAAGATCATTTGACTGAGGTAGAGCGAGAGGACACCTATCATAACCCTTTTGCGAAACTCATAAGTTACACCTGAAATCTCAAAGACATTTGAATATACGAACCTCATAAGAGAATAACTTATCCAATGATCTTGAATTAACTTTCATTGATCCCTATATATATATTAATTGAAACCCTTTCATTTTACTAAAATCGACCTTATAATCGTTAATTTTCAAATTTTGAATTTTGCTCAAACTATTTAATATTATATCTCTGAACCCTCTTATAAATATTTGCCCAAAATGTTTTATTTTATAATTCTTCCTTTGGCGAGATGGGCTTCATATGGGGCTTAGGGTTTCCCTTAGGGGAAATTTCTCCCGACGCTGCCCAATTTTAACACATTTTTTTAATCAATCGATTTTATAAAGTAGGTGGGGTCCTCGACTATGTCCATAAAGTATTCATATTAGCCTTGTAACTCCATAATAAAACATATACAATACAACATTATCGATAACACCACCATCGTGATAATCACATGTATATAGTGAGCCACATCCATGAATATGTATAATAAAGCATATAAAACCATCTTGCGTCTCCCATATGTCATCATCATCAAAACATGTATCCATGATTCAAGATAAAGTACTATAAAATAAATTTATACTAATGTCAGCTCCAGATATCTACCTAGACTAGCCATGTAGAAGGGTATATTCTCCTACTTCTTTCTTTTCTCTCCTTTATCTCTAGATGCATATCAATGAAACAAATTTCCCTCCTCCTTTAGAAGTAGGGATTTCAGAGTGAGTATGAGTCGAAGTAGCCTCAGATGGAGAGTATACGAGAATGGTATATTCATGGAATTTACCCAATGCCAATTGCGTAGAGGAGCCCGAGGGTGTTGGACATGAAATGAAATAGCATGATATAAAGAATAGGGTATCCAAGGGGAGCAATGACTGGATGCACAAAGTGATGTGAAATGGTGGGCCAATGAGCAAATCCAAAGGTGGGCCTGACACGATTGGCCTCCCATCCATCATTTTGAAGTGCCCATTGCTAGGGTGCATGAGGTTTTGAAAATTCCATTATACTCGAGTGAGGAAGAGGTGAGATACATGAGTAGTAAGAGGAGAGGGAGGAGGATCTCCAAGGTGTAATTGACTAGTTTGAGTTAATTGGTTAAATTCCTCAAAATCTATGTCAAAATGAATGGAAATTTAGATTTTCTTATCTCTATTTTCTCTCCATGTCATATTAGTCCTTTTGGTTTGTCCTCTTCTATTTCCTCATGAACCTTTGCTAAAAAATCTCATATTGTGTTGTATTAAGACAATTTGTTATGCAACCAATAATTTTTTTTATTATAAAATAGAAAAATATAAGATTGTTCAAAATCATGTTTCACATAGATGTTAGAGTATTTTATATACACACACAAGGGGAATATATAAGTAAAATAGAGGTGATTTTCCAAGAATGCATTTAAGAAAAGCGTAATGTAAATATGGATGTTGCTATGATAGATACTATAGAAGGAATGAAACATTTCAATGTCCATATGAACTACGTGTATGAACAGCCCATGAACACAATATTGAGCTTAGTGTGAAAGTAATGTGAATGGATTGTAATTTACTAGTAAAGTAAACCATTCTTCATTGTCTATGACATAAATTGAAGCATAGTTGATGAACATAACAAATGTATCTTACAGAATGGAAGGGAAATTCATAAACATTTTTGCATTCACGCAGGAGTGACAATAATACTCTGAGTTTTTATCCTTTTGCTTTATAATGATGACATACATGTGCAAAAATGAAATGTAATGAAAAATGTATATATGACGATCTACTTATAGATATTCTCCATAAAAAGCCCAACATTTTATTCTAAGTGTTTTTTGAGAATCGTTGAACGTAGGTAAAACTGCCACAGCGTGGGAGTTGTCAAGAGTGAAGAATGGAATGTAAATATTCTTGTTGGGTACAAAGTTGTTTTGGCTTCATTGGATATGAGTTTTTTATTGATATTAATATGTAATAAACCAAAGGATAAGATGGCTTCAACAAATTGAATATGATTTATATAATATTAAAAGAAACCTCCGCCTTTTTATTTTTTGCACGGTGGGCCATTAAGGGGGTAGGGCATAGTTCAAATGTGAAGCCAAAGAAAAGCATATGAATATGAATGATCAAATAAGATATGTGACTACTTGCCTAAGGGCTAAGGACCGCTTTTTACAATTTTGTATCTAATCCCTAAGTGAATGTATCTCAAAATTAAAGCTTATAGTGCATGGTGGAGCAAAACCAAGACAAGGGGTACATTATTATCAAATGACAAACCCTTCACCAAAAATCGACTCCACATGGTCCAAATATGTTGTAAAATGTAATTAGGTTCAGTCTTCATAATGACATGTAATTATGATCTTTGTAAATGATGAAATAAAAGGAAATAAAATTATTTTTGCATGCCTTGCTTCATGGGTTTCATGAGCAAGAGATTTTATTTTATTAGTGGCTCCCATTGAGAGCCTTGAGATTTATCATTAGAGTCAAAAGAATTAATGTCACGTATGAAGAGCTCTTCTTGAGCATGTGTCATATATATATGAAGTCTATCAAAGCGTCTAACAGCCTTTCAAAAGACAAGCACAGTCTCTCTTGAAGTTAGCCTCCAAACTGCCTGGAATAACACATGTCAGCTTACCTAATGAGACACAACAGTTCACTATCTCACGTCGGCTTATACATTTAGACCAACTACTATATATACCTTGCTAGATCTTCGCATAAGAATAGTTCAGGAATTTATATCCTCTGCAATTTTCGATGGGTAATTACAATGATCATAACTCGGACTAGATTATAGAGAACATGTTTCAGATGACCTCAGACAGGAAGTTAGGATATATTACAGTTAAATAATTTGGGTTTCAATTCAGAAAATAGATTTTAGAGCTCGGATTACACTGAGTTCATTACATCAATTAAGCTTGGATTCAGATCACAAAAAGAAAGGCAACTCGGAAAAGGATAACGAAAGTATGTCATATGAAAAGGAAGGACAATTCAATGTAGCCAAGGGAATTCAAAATTCTTTGCAAACACAGTGACAACAAGAATTTTTGTGTTACATAGTTTGGACTAGTATAGATATACTACAGTTCGGTACAAAAGGAAACTATAATTCGATTTCGATGTTATCTCAAGAAGGACACTGTGCCATCATAAGAAGCAAGGTCTCAGTATTTACGAAGAAGATCGAAGTGGAAGAGAATTGAAGAAGAAGGTTGACTATCAAAGAGACGTGTGTCTTGGTCTTAGAGTGGCTAATAGGTCAAGGGTCTTAGTCTTGGTATTTGTCAATTGGAATCTCTATAAGAAAAATTTGTACAGGTTTTCCTCTCAAATAATGAGAGATTTTGGCCCTGGATCATGCCTACATGATGTGTCTCTTGTGTATTTATGTTCATGCATTGGTTACTGTTTGATGAATAAGAACACAAATAATCTAATGTGAAGAAGATCCTAATCTAAAGAAGTAAAAAGCATTCACAAGCAGTCACTATTTGAAGAGAAATCAACTAACATTAATGCCCTATATTTCTCAACATGGAATTAGAGCTAAGGTGTTGAAGTCAAAGGAAGGGTATCTAATCAAAGAGGCATTCAAGGATCAAGTTTCAAGGAAAGGTATCAAAGCAAGTCGAATATTATCAAAGGAAAAGATCAAGATCCACATTAAAGAACCAAACCCTAGATCGAAGAAGCAGACTACAACAAGAAGAGCCCGTGTTTCCATAGTCATCATTAAAGGGCCTCAAAGACCCTCATCAAGTTTTATATGAGGCAAAATAAGTTTTAAGGACTTTTAAAGATGAAGATCACATCATCTTGGAAAAATATGAAACCCTAGAAGCATTTATAATCTACACTACAAGAGAAGTTAAAGTATGTTGAAGGCAAGAAGGCATTGTCATAATTTTCAAATTTATAAACCAAACAATAATTCTCTCCTCGCCCTTGAAGAAGTTCATCCAAGGAAGCAACAAATCATCCTCATTAAAAGAAGCTTCTCTATTGAAGAAAGGATTTATCATTTGGAAGAAGATCATCCAAGAGGGAGCATTAATACATCTTCTTCAACCATCATCAAAGTGATCAAGGTGAATATTTCATCTTCACTTATCAAGGAATTATTTTTCATTATTTAAATCAATTTGGTAAAATGACTTCATGTTTGCAAGGAGATCTATAACCTGGTTGGGTCATCAAAATCCCTTGCATGAAAAAGGATGATAAGCATAGTCCTCTAAGAAGTTGAAGTCATTGAACATATCAAAAGGTCTCCTCTGAATTCATGGAAAAGGATACTTATCAAAGAGCCCCCCATATAATAATATCGGAGACATCAGAGAGATGCATATGATAAACTCGTTCTCTGAAGGTATGATAAAGAAGGTCACATATGATCTATGAAAGAGTAAAGATATAAAAAAATGAATGATATCTTCATAAGATATCATCTTCAAGATCTAGGAAAGAAGATAATCATCATTGATCTATAATACACTGACTAATAATCATGGTAACAAATATCCATGGGATAAGAATGTTACATCATTCAACAACTTGTGATTTATATGCAAGATAGAAGAATGACAAATTGAAGGCAAAAGTGTTGAAGGTTAAGAACTCAAATATTTGCTGGAAGGAAAGGAAGTTTGGAAATTTCTGAAAGAAGAGCATAGTTGAGATTCAATGTTATGAATGCAAAAACTATGGACATTACAAGAAAGATTGTCTTTAGCTTAAGAAGGACAACAAAGAAGAAGTCCATTTCACCAAAGAAGTGGAGAAAGATGAAATAAGTAAGTCTAAGGAAGAGAAGCATTAGACGCAGAGCTTCGTGACGTCACCATAAGGAAACATGAAGGACCGTTGGAACAAAATCTATGGTAGTCAACTTTGCAAGATATAGCTCTTGGTGACCTCTTCGAAATATCAAAGGAAGAATTCATCTAGGACAAGCCTCATCATACGTGAGTTTAAAAGGGAAACACATGTTGAATAAGGATATGCGAGATGGAATCCTCAGTGGAGTATTCATCGATCTAAAGAGAAAGCAAGTATTTCATCAGGACCTCCAACGAGTGGAGTTCATGGGATGATGGTATGATGACATAAGAGGTGAAGAAGATCAAGCGGTTGAAGATATTTTCAATCAAGGAAACTGTTGAAAGAAGCGTATATGAACTAAAGGTAAAATGAGGTATGTATGCTGGTATTTAATATTGTAAAGTCATGTCGTATGGTTGTGGGTAACAAGGATCACTACTTATGTTTCGAGAAGCATGATCAAAGCAAAGGAATATCCTCCTATGAAAGAATTTCAGAAGGCATGAGTCACACTAGATGAAATCAACATAATATGTCCTGATATGAAGTATGAGGTGGTTGATTATGATTAAGGAAATCTGATTGCAAGACCATGGGAATGAAGTGTGTGAAAAGATAGGAAGAGATTGTGATAATATGCAATGAAGTTAGAAGGCATTCAACATCTGAAGTCCAGGAAGATTTGATTAGAATATCTCCCGGAAGGATGTGAAAACTCTGATGGAATTCGATAAAAGATAGAGACCCTTGACATTGAACATCTGTGGGAGATGTGTCAATCTGCATGCAATATGTTGATCCTTACAGGAAGATGTCATGGTGAAAGATCATCACAAAAGGTAAATATGATTTAAAGTGTCTAGTGATTATTTTTTAACTAACATCTGGGGGGGCTTATGTAGGATTGTCGAAGGGAAGATCTATGAATGACTTCCAAGCATACTATATAGAAGGATGTAATGTCCTTCCAAGAAATATGGCATGAAAGAAGAATGACATGTAGCAAAGCCAACTGGAAAATTTGATGGATCACTTCTGATGAGTTGGGGACATGCCTAACTCATGGAAAAAAGTGATGGATGATATGTGCCCTATATATATAAGTACCCAAAAGTTGAAGACTCCTTAAATAAATTCATGACATTAAAGAAAGGATCTCTTCATACAGCGAAGTGTTCTAGAGCTTCTATAGGTCCCTAGTTAAGAGGGAGCCTGAGAAGAAGTTTCTTACTTGGAGGAAAATCAGAAATTTCTAAGCTGAAAGCTTAGGTACATCCCTCTGTGATAGGAATGGGTACATCAAAGGAATAAAACCTCCTGGTATAAGAAGGAGTGATAAACATGTTGTTCTATGCTTCACCTAAGAAGACAAAATGTAGGATTGTGTAATCATTTAGCATACGATGCTCTTTTGGGATGAGATCGGGAATCCCATGGAAGAGTAGTCGTGGGGGACTAATATTCTTTTGGGGATTGGGAAGACCAAGAAAATAATAGTCTTCATGGAGCATATTTTGAGAGAACCCGCGTGGGGTACGTACTAAGAGGGACAATGATGAGGATGTCTATAAATCATTTGTCTTGCCAGCATTTTGCTCTGATCTTATGGAGAGATAGAGTTGTTAGTCAAGGCCTTGCTATTTAAATGTTGGTTGGTATGATGCTATACAAATGAGTTACAAATCTGAATTCTTCTTATGAGAAATTCTTCGGATTGAGAATGACCAAGTACCATTATGAATACCTCCCTAGTTAAGAGGGAGTGTTGTAAAATGTAACTTGGTTCGGTCTTCATAATGACATGTAATTATGATCTTTGTAAATGATGAAATAAAAGGAAATAAATTTATTTATGCATGCCTTGCTTCATGGGTCTCATGAGCAAGAGATTTTATTTTATTAGTGGCAATTTTTAGTGCATAATTATAGTTATCAGAATGTAGAAATTTCTCAATAGATCAGCTAGCTCTTATACCATGTAGAAATTTCTACAAATTTTCTACAAATCTCGTTCTAAGACCATGTAGAAAATTTGACTGTAGATTAACCCGATAATGCAATATACCAAAGCAAAATACTATAATCTACTTCTACTATCAATTTTCTTTGTGGAAGCTTAAAGATTGAGCAAGATCGAGCTGAACACATATAACCAGAAGAAGAAGAATCAATGCATATGAAACATAGAAAATACTCAGGGGAAAGCCTCAGCTAAAAACTCCACTATCTGTATTATCATACAAGGTGCAAATATATCAAAATGTTACAAAGCCTTAGCTCTCACAGCTAGCCAGATCTCAGTACAATCCTCCTGGATGCTTACAGGAAATCAAAGCTTCTCACAAGCCTTCTCCTTTGCCCTCCAAGCTCCTATTTCCTTGTGCAATTTCTCATGGGTGATCCTCTTGTTACCAAGTGGAAGACTGATCGCTCACACTGATCCTACAACCTGCCAAAATTGTGCAATCCTCAAGGAACCTTGCCTTGACTGCATGCATGAGTTTCCTTTATAGGAGAAAACATGCAACTGATAGTACATTGTCCTTGACATTTAGCTCAACTAAGTCTTTCTCAGAATGGACATGCATGAGTTTTTGATGAGGGAATATTCAGTTATCTGGAGTACACTAGTTGAGTGCATGCATGCATCAACTGACTGATAACTCACAATTAGTTCCTCAAACAGTTTCAAACTACTTTAACTAGACTTAACTCAGTAAACTAAGCTAACTAATTACAACTCAAATATAACTCAATCTTATCTCCTTAATTAAGGGATGATCTCCTTAATTTAAGAGATAATTGTTGCATGACTTCATAAAGACTTCTAACTTGAATTTCTCCAACTAATTAATCCACAATGAATTAATTAATTATTTCCAGGTAGCTGGTGAGACTAAATTCAAATTTAATTCACAATTTTAATTCAAGGACAATTTAAAATTGGAATATTCTGGATTCTATTTTTATCATTTCTTGTTGTTATTTTCAACACAGAACTCAGACCAGATTACGAAGAACATCTTTCAGATACCTCAGACACGAAGCTCGAATATATTACAGTGAAATAATTTGGGTTTCAGTTCAAAAAACAAAGTTTAAAGCTCATATTACTTTGACTTCATTACAGTCAATTAAGCCTAGATTCAGATCACATAAAGGAAGGCAACTCGGATAAGGATAGCGAAGGTCTGTCATATGAAAAGGAAGGGCAGTTTGGTGTAGTCAAGGGAATTCTGAATAATTTGCAAACATAGTGACAATAAGAATTTTTGTGTTACATAGTTTAGACAAGTATAGATATACTACAATTAGGTGTAAAAGGAAACTACAGTTCAGTTTCGGTGCTATCTCAAGAAGGACTCGGTGCCATCACAAGAAGAAAGGTCTCGATATTTACCAAGAAGATTGAAGTGGAAGAGAATCGAAGAAGAAATATGACTGTCAAAGAGCACTTGTGTCTTGGTCTTGGAGTGGCTAATAGGTCAAGGGTCTTGGTCTTGGTATTCATCAATTGTAATCTCTATAAGAAGAATTTGTACGGGTTTTCCTCTCAAAGAGTGAGAGGTTTTGGCCTTGGCTCATGCCTACATGATGTGTCTCTTGTGTATTTATGTTCATGCATTGGTTACTGTTTGATGAAAAAGAACACTAATAATATAACGTGAAGAAGATGCTAATTTAAAGAAGTAAAAAGCATTCACAAGAGGTCATTAATGGACGAGAAATCAACTAACACTAATGCCATAGATTTCTCAACACAATATGGCTACAAAAAAATATACATGATCTCGGATATGGTTTATGATCAAACACAATTCATAGAGTGGATTGAAAATTAGTGAGTGAAACCAAAGCGTTCTAGCCGGGATTAGGCCAAGATTTCTACGTCATAGTAGAGCATTAAAAGGCAACAAACATAATGAAACAAGGATAATTGTGTTGACTCATGTCATTTGTTACCTTGACCAAGGATTTTTAACATGTGAGCTATGCAGGTGCTTTGTATCAACTATCATCGAGCGATTAAGTGGAATGCATAGATAAAATCTAACAAGAACAGATCCAACAAGTCTAAAATTTACATGTCAAGCGATTAAGTGGAATGCACAGATAAAATCTTCATGCTTGTGACCACATAATTAATACACTTATATGTTAGTTTCCAATGGTTTCACTCAGACGTTGTGATCATGGGGCCAATATTTCCAGTGGTTTCCAAAGCTAAACCTTTTCGTGGGATTTGGGGCACATAATGACAGGTCAATGGGTTCAACTATCTTCTTCAGTTGTGAACCTTGACATGTTATTTGAGGAACGGTGGAGTAAACGTGCATATAGTCTCTTTACTTTCTAATTCATTGTATATTTTTAGTTGTAATTTATCAAAACCCCTTACAAACTGGACGTGGAGGACATCACAATTGGTTAACATTTATGTTATGAATATTGATGTGATCAAATGCATTAACTTCATTTTTCATACATGGCGAGTAATGTTGTAGGAGTGGGTCACAATTATGTTGGCTAGGGTTTGTTGGAATGCCCTTGGCATAAAGTAGATTAGATCATTAAAACCTTTTCATATACATTGATCCAAGTGGCTCTAGAGACACACGGGACAAAGAGGGCTTATGAACGCCCAAAAACCAAAGTGCTCAGAATGGCTTCGACCCAGGACTAGTGAGTAGATCTCGTCGTCCTAATCGTGGAGGTGTGAACGGTTCATCAATCTGAGCTCGTATGAGGGAGAACGAGCCAATCAAAGTTTGGTCAAGGTTGGGTTGTGGGCCAAGTTTAAGTGTCCTACAATTTGACCGACCCCAAGGCATGAAACCTAGCTCCCGAAATCGGTCGAAATTGTGGCCTCGTTAATTTGCCCAGTAACCCTTATTTTTATAAGAAGAATTTCGATGTAAATCACATAAAGAAAGACCTTTGTCGACGCGTTTCGAACCAACTAGTGTGGTTCATCGTCAGGACAAGTTGAAGAGACAGATCTAGTCTAGCGTGTTAAACAGTTATCAGTAGATCTTGGATCCCTGCCCTTTCGTCTTAGTATCTTTTACGTTTTCGTTGTTCCCCCAGGTACCTTCCTGTCTTCCTTTTCCTTCTTGATTTGGGTTTTTCTATTGGATTTTTTCAGTTCCTTCTCCGTCTTTTTTTTTTTAATATATAATTATTATGTATTATATATTATTATTTTATGTTACTATATATTATTATTATTATATATTACTAGTATATATTATTATTGTTATATATTAACTTATATAGTATATATATATTATTTATTAT
>APFE030532034.1:60338-89078 GCA_000404065.3 Pinus taeda | reverse complement strand
TGAAGTCTGGTAAGGTGAGGAGGTAAGTGGAATTGCGAAGTCTGACTGCCTTGTGATACTTCAGATCTAGGAGGTGAAATCGAGAAGCCTTGAAGTTTTTGGATGATAGATTGAACTTTAGGGGACTCCGGACTTAAGTGTTCTAAAGTATGATGAAGTTGAGCAGTAGTGGTTGATTCTTCCTCGTCTTGTCTGGATACTGATGATTCAGGGTGCAAGCGAGAGGTCCGAGGAGAGGTGGAGGGTGAGTTACTCTTTGAATGGTTTGTAGGTTTTGGCTTACTCACCATTCATAGCGGATATCCCTCCTTCTAGCGCCAGAAATGTTGATGCCTCGAAAATCGTTGCAACAACATTGGGGGATAACCACCCGGTCTGGACTTTAGTACAGCTCCTTTTCCATTTGGGATGGTGGCTCCGACTGGATATAATGGGACCAGTTTCCCGATAATGAATAAAAGGGATGGATGAATGATGAGTTGTCTGTTCTAATGATAGGTGGATAACTTAATCTATCAACAAAAATACGAAAACTAATACTAATCCCGGGAACAACTATTCTTTTGAAATGCAGCATTTAATAATATTTGTCTATTGATAGGCATGTAGATGACTCTGTAAAATAAACACAGATATTCAATCATTGAAAGATTACTTCATCTAAATAGTTAAACAAAGTGATTAACACAAAATTACTGCATTTATCATTTATATCATCGATACATATATGATTGGAAGAAAAGAATGCTATAAACAGCGAATAGTGGGATGCATAAGGGATGTTGTTAAAACACATATATATAAGCGATAATAGCAAGAGCGATCAAATGACAATTCATATAACAAGAATGAGTCCAGACATAGATAATAGTACCATTTGAGCTGCTAATCAATCCCAATATCAATCGCTATTTGAGATTCTTCCTTCAACACAGAAATGTTTTCAAACAAAGGCAGTAGTGCACATTTGTATAAAAACTTTCCTTATCAAAATCAGAATGATTGGTCCAGTTTCATAAAAGAATATCCCTGAAGTAAAATATTGCAACCTCAGGGTTTAAGTCATATACAAAACTTTACGACCCTTTCTAAATGCATGAAATGGTCTATAAATACTACTAAAAAAATCTATGAAAACAAAATCCTACTTAATTGGCATCAATTAATACTATCTATCTTCTTGGGAGCGATCTGGCGGTCGGCAATGTGAATCATGACTCAGGCTATTTGCCTTTAAACCTGAGCTCGTTTATCGCAAGCATTGGCTCTACTTCGGGTGGTCTGTTGAGGCGCAAGCTGAGTTGGGCAACAAAGGTGGCATCCTGAATATTGGGGATAATATACCCGATCGCATCTGTGAGGCATTTGAGGGCGGCTCTCTGGCTGTGCGGCTTCACTAAAAAGAACCAATAGGCATCCCATGTCAAACTGTTGATTCCCACAATTAACCTTCCATTTTTCTCTAGCTCTGGGTAACATGATTGCTCCAACACTTCGTTGTTGTTAATTAGCCTGGAGTACATTGAGAAATCATGTTAGACAAGTAAAGAGTATTATTAACCAATTCAACCAGATTACTAGTGGTTGTCTTGCATCTTAAAATCGCTCTTTCAGCCTTCATTAACTGAGATTTCCATTCTGTAAATAATATTTCTTTGTGCGATTCTAGGATCCTTGGTAAGTTAGCTGCCTGTCCCTGATTGGAATCTTTCCATTCCAAAAAATTTGTCAATGTTTCTTCGGCTTGATCTAAATCTGTCCTTGCCTTTTCTACTTTTTCACTTATGGATGCCACTAAGTCGCACAATGGTTCTGCCTTTGTGATTTGCTGACACAAGAGCTTCATTTGATTTATCAATCCTTTGCTTAATTGAAATTCCTCAGCTTTAAACTCATCTACCTGTGGGAGCTTTCTTGTTTGCTCAAGTTGAGCTGATAATTGAGCGATCTGCTCATCTTTGGATAGCATTTTTTCATTTGATGCTTTTAGTTGCGCCAATGCCTCCGATAGCTCCTTTTGCTTTTGGACTGCGCTATCGTCAATCGTCTGTTTTTCTTCCTGCAATTGCTTAGTCAGCTGATTGTTTATTTGTTGTTGTACTAGCAATTGTTGTTCTGCCTGCTCTGCCTTTTGCTGCACTTCCGATAATTGTGCCTGTAGCGAAAATATATCCTGATCTTTTGTCTTCAATAAACTGCTCACCTCCGATGCTTTATCTATTGTCGCCGCCGAATAAGCTCCAGCATATTGTGATAGCTTTGTCAAGTCATCAGAGGGGTCAAATTCTTCTTTCCATAGCACATTGCCCGTTACTGTTTGTTCTGGGAATAAAGAAGGTTGATCAGTCCTTCTCCTCTTCCTCTGTCGTTTCACTACAGCTTTATGCTTTGGGCTATAGAAGACATCCAAGGGAGGAATCTCTTCAATCTGCAAAATGACTTCGCCTGATGGATCTTTTGGGATTATTTTCGCTTCTTTTGATTTGGGTGGGTCGTTGGTTTCACCTGAAACCTGCTTTGAAGTCACCTCCTGTGTGTTGCCCTCTTTTGAAATATCGTCATCTTTAGAGCATTCCAGATTGCCGATAATCGAATTAAATTGCTGCCATTCCTGGAGCAATTTCAGATCAATTTGTGTATATTCATTTACTTTTAAACTGCTCTGTTCTTGCTCTTTCGCCTGGGTCTCTTCTTGTCTCTTCTCATTCACTTCCTCCTGTTTCTTTGATTTAATAGGAGGTTCTTTATCAAGTTGTTGCTCAGGCTCGCTTGATTATGTTGTTGGAGTCATCGCTAACAGGTCTAGAGGCAGAGTTTGCAACCTCTGCTCTCTAAGTCTGTTAAATTCAACTAGCCCCTCATCATTGTATTCAAGTATGGCGAGAAATTTAACTTGATACATCGACTCGGCCGATGCGAACAAGTCCTCAAATCTATCTTCTTTATGCTCGAACTTGGTCAATTTGGCCTGGTCGAGTGCATTGTATGCGACTTTGTTTGGATCGAATCGCCTGCTCGGTAGAGTTGCCAGGGTTAGTGAATTTATTTTCTCAGCTTCTTTCTCTGCATGTTTGAAATCATGCAGAGTATAGATACCAATTCTCAAAGGAAAAGAGGGCCAAACGTGCTTCTTAGCTTTCTTCAGGGTTTTTGTAACCCCTTCGGCGATGATCTGATATGCTATTTCCCTGGCCAGTAGTTTATCAGGGATGTATAGAGGAATAACGTGGGGCTTGGTTGAATGCCAAAAACTCTGATATAAGTGAACTTTTCCTCCCCAAACCAACTCCCTATGGAAGTTAAATCCACCCCTGCTTGGTAAGAGATTTTAGGGGTAGGCTTATTGAAAATAGAATAATGAATGGGCAACATGAAACCATTGCAGATTTGATACAAATGGTGTTTGTAGTTGGTCTTCCACAACTTTTGATGATATATGTCGACAGGTGTGGGGTCTTGCGACATCCACCTCCATCCGAGCACAGGAAATTCAGAATTAAAACATAAGACATCTAATACATAGGCACTGTTTTAAAATGGGGGAATGAACCTTTTAGTGATGCGGGACTTGAATCTGAAATCAAGAATTATGGATGCTAGCTTATCGGATAGTATATCTGCCCAATCCATTATTTCACCACTACATGCCACTTCCATTAAGGGGACCATTTCTATGGTAAAATTGGCCGAATCATGTAATCCCCACAATCTGCACATCATTATCCCAGCATAGCAATAAGGAGAGCATAGAGAATCGACCAAGTACTTACTCGAAGATTCGTGCTTGTGCTTTGCTGGATTTTGTCTCCAACCCCGAATGGGTTCAGATTCATTCTCATTCTCAGCTCGGAATTTCTCCAGGAATGTCGTGTTGTATTTCTTCTCTGCCTCCGGCAAATGATACATTTGCCTTAAATCCTCGGCTCGAAAGGAACCGAAAATTCTCCCATCTGTGGTGCTGAAAGTTCTGTCGGTAATTGGGATTTCCTGAATCACCCATCTAACCACATCTGTATATGGGAGGATTTGCTCCCAGGCCGCTATTCGATGAAGAAAGGAGTTGGCTAAATCGCTCAGATTAGCTTCGGATTTGCTAGTGCTGTCGCCTGAGACTTGTATTGCTGTCACCCTTGGCTCTTCGGCTTCAATCAGGTTATAGGTGCCTTGCCAAGTAGCTCTGACAAGTCCTAGGCATGTAGTGTCTGATATTAGCCCTTTCTTTTTATTGCTTGGATCAATAATAGGTTGCCCTGTGGCCGGCGAAGCGGAAGCCATTGTGGTTTTCTTGGACTTCTTCCCCATTCTGGTTAAATCTGTTTCTGTGGAAGAATTCTGCACAGAGATGATAATGGGCGTAATACAGAAAATGATAGCGTAAATCGAATAGACTGAGATATATATTGATGAATGCATGGCGAACGATTGACTTAAGGTGGCCTCGAATAAAATTTGTAAAAAGATCGCAGGCTTATTGTTTCATTAAATGGCCGTTAAGACCTGTCAATCCTATCAATGCCCGTCAATTCGATTAATGGCCGAATGATTTATTTGAAGTGTGCCTTGGGTGTTTTGGCGGTTGAGCGCGGATGAATGGATCTTCGAGAGATAAGGCCTTAAATATGAATAAATCATATTAAACCCGCTTTTAAGATTTTCTTTGAAAAATGCACTTTTGCCTTTATCGCAATCGGGCGTCGGGGGGAAATCATAAATCATTATATTGGTTCCATTTGGAATCCCCGATCGCCGATAGTGATATCGCATCACGTCAGGAGTAGTGAGTGGGGCAGTTTTAAAAGCATGCATAGTCGATTGCCGATCGCCGATAGCGATATCGCATCGCATCGGAGATTAAGGGGGCTTTAATTGCGGCAATTCATTTATTTCTGATACCCGATAGCGATTTCGCATCAGAGAAAACCAATATGTCCTCAAGTTGTGTTCCCTTTGTCATTGCGATATACGATCTTGCGATCGCTTTATCGCAATGACAAAAGATTAATCGTTTATGTTAAGGCTTTTGATTGGTTTATTGAAAAGGCTTTTTGGGTAATGTTTTATTTTATCTCTTCGGGCCTTTTTGAATAGAACTAAGTTGATACCAATTAAAACCAAAATTTAAAAAGGGACCCATTTCATATTATGGTTTTGGGATAATAATGATATGAAATGGGGGGTTGTTGTAGGGCACAACACCTGGATTGGGGGCTATTTGTTTCACACAGGCGTAGACATGCAAATCAGGAGATGCATTCGACAAGATGAAATTTTTGATATATTGAAAGCATGCCATGACCAACCATGTGGTGGACATTTTGCTGATCGCGGGACTACACATAAAGTATTACATACAGGGTATTATTGGCCCACAATTTTTAAAGATGCAAAGAAATTTGTCCAAGCATGTGATAGTTGTGAGAGAGTAGGACGCCCTAGTCACTCAGATGAGATGCCTTTGAAACCACAGTTAGTCATCAAACCATTTGAGCGATGGGCCCTTGATTTCATGGGACCAATCAACCCACCATCAAACCAGAAAACATACATTTTAGTGGCAATAGAATATGTCACAAAGTGGGTTGAAGCAGAAGCCTTGCCCAGAGCTACAGAAGAATCTGTTATACCGTTCCTGCTCCATCTATTTGTGTGCTATGGCCTCCCTAGAGAGATAATCACATCTGGAGGGCCATAGTTTGCTGGGAACAAAATAGTGGCAACACTCAACAATTATCATGTTCAGCATAGAATGACCACCCCATATCACCCACAGGCAAATGGGCAAGTAGAAAGCAACAACAAGATAATAGAAACGATTCTAACAAAAACAGTTGCATCACATAGACGTGATTGGGCTGCCAGATTACCAGAAGCACTGTGGGCTTATAGAATAACATGGAGAAGCACCACTGGCCACTCACCTTACCAGCTAATGTAAAAGTTGGGTTAAAATTAACCGAGGCACAAACTAATCAATTGCAACAGATTAATGAGCTGGATGAAATTAGGCTCTCTGCACTGCAACACACTGCCCTGATACAACAGTAGAGAGCTAAATGGCATGATGCTCTCATCAAAAACAGAGTCTTCCATGAAGGAGACTGGGCTCTTTTATATGACTCTAGATTTCAGGACTTCCCCGGGAAACTCCAGACTCGTTGGCTGGGACCATATGAAATTCAGAAAGTACATGACAATGGTACCCTCACACTGATTACTATTGATGGTTATGGGTATACCTTTAAGGCAAATGGCCATCGAGTCCGTCTTTATCGCAAACCACTTACTCGGGAGTGCTTCTGCCAACAACTACACCAGGATTCAGATATGGATATCTTATAGGAGGAAGACAAGTCTCCTCCACCTGTAACTCACTAAGAAGTTTACTTTTCTTTGCAATTTGTATATAGCTGTTTGAATTATTTTTGTACATATTTTTACAGCATGTTTTGATTGTGTTGTTCCTTTTCCAAAAGGAACAACACTTGTGATTTTTGTTGTTTCTTTTCCAAAAGGAACAACATTTTTTATTTTTGCTATTCCTTTTCCAAAAGGAACAACACTTTTGATTTTTGCTATTCCTTCTCCAAAAGGAACAACACTTGTGATTTTTGCTGTTCCTTTTCGAAAAGGAACAACACTTGTGATTTTTGCTGTTCCTTTTTCAAAAAGAATAGCACTTGTGATTTTTGCTGTTCATTTTCCAAAAGGAAAAACGCTTTCGATTTTTGCTGTTCTTTTTCCAAAAGGAACAACACTTGTGATTTTTGTTGTTCCTTTTCCAAAAGGAACAACACTTGTGATTTTTGTTGTTCCTTTTCCAAAAGGAACAACACTTTTGATTTTTGTTGTTCCTTTTCCAAAATGAACAACGCTTGAGTATTTTTGTTGTTCCTTTTCCAAAAGGAATAGCACTTGAGTATTTTTGCTGTTCCTTTTCCAAAAGGAACAACACTTATTTTATTTTTTTGTTCCTTTTTCAAAAAGAACAGCACTTGTGTGTTTTTGCTGTCTCCGAAAGGAACAACATTGTTTGATTTCTGTGGATCGTTTTCCAAAGAAATGGCACTTGTTTGATTTTGTTGTTCCCTTTAAAAAAAAAGGAACAACACCGTTGATTTCCATTGTTCATTTCCCCAAACAAACAACTGTTGTTGTGCCATTCCTTGAAAAAATCACTACTCATATGATTTAGAACAACTTGTTCCTTCTTAAGGATGCTTAGTACGAATGTTCTTTCGAGTCTTTTGGAATACAACTATCCACTTAAGTGATGCAAACAAAAACACAGTATACGGAAATCGGTAAATCATAAATCGCTATCTTTATAAGTAACTGCCCTGAATTGACGAAAGGACGCAGGGAAAAGATATGCTTATTTATCATCTTTTGTTGCCATTGTTCTACTAACTATGTTCTGATTGGTTATCTCTATCATGTTGATCCTTTTTTTACCCACACTGATTATCATTCAGCAATAAGATCAAAGGGTCTATACCTTCCTATTGGGATATTATGACTTCTTCCACCATTCCTACTCTTAAGGAGTGTTGAACCACCCTTTGTGTATGAACAGGAAAGGATCTCTATTAAAAGCAAGAAAAAAGAAGGGTTTCTAAAAATTGTCAAATTGCAAGATAGGGAGTCTCATTACGAGCTGGCCTACCATGATCATCAGGATGGAAGCGAAGTGGCATTCCCACTAGGGCCACCATACCTAGGAAATGGTCCAAAAGGCATATCAAAATAAATAACCCTTGGAACAGGAGGTCTCACCACGAGCCGGTCTGCCCACTATTCGCTCCTTTCTCGTGAATGGCATTATGACTAACGAGTTACGAAGCCTGCATAGTGGCCTACAGTTTGACATTATATAACACTTCCTTGCATAGAAAAAGGACTATGGTTCCCGAGGTGAAATAAACAACTCTGCCACGGTTATGGACACCTGTCGGTAGCAGAGCTCTTTTAATGGTATTGAAGTCGTAACTTTTACACCAATGGGTAAGGAGATTATATCCTCTTGTTTCTTATAACGTGATAATTAATTTAATTACCCAACCATATAGCGCATGACTATCTATTATCACCAATCATTACGGACTAGTGACAGTGACCGTAGGAGACTCGCTATTTATGGCAAATGTCTTATCCCCGAACTTCCATCAACTCACCGCAGTCGCTTACGTATTAAAAGCGATCTAACTTTCTACCTCGATTTCAGTAATAGGTTGTTTTTGCGGACATGGCATATTTTCATAAGCTATTCCATAAAGGCCTCACGGTAGAGTAGACGCTGCTCCTTTATTTGACGATTGGGACAGCCTATCACATTGCGGGGGGGAGGTAACCACATCATTCCCCAGAGCACGTGTCAGTCCGTTATTCAAGAAGATTTCGTACTCGAGCACAACATGGCTCAACGATATGATCATTTTCCATTTTTTTTTCTTCTGCATGAGTTGCTATTCATTGCATATGCCGTTGCATTTGAATTTGAACAAGGAATACGCCACCAGCTTCTCTGCGTTTCAATGAGCAGCTGTTGTTCCTTTGAGAATTTGCAGTGAAGCTATGGGAGGAAGGTCAGTCCGCCGAGAACTGAAAACATTAACTGTTTCGGTTGTAGCCCGAAGAATCCTGAAGAGAGCAGGATGGTTGACCTATCTCAACCGCCTGAAACAGTATAATGAAACTGTAGCGAAAGAATTTTTACAGAACCTACAGGAAGAATACTCCATAGTAAGAGGAAGGCCAATAGCAGTCACTGATGACATAATAGCAAGAGTCACAGGACTACTGGCCATGGGACCAGTATGCACAATAAAGAAGGAAAGGCTGCAGAAGATTGTGGAAATCTTTCAGGACAAGGGCCAGCTTTTGACAGTTCGAGGAAAGGGGGTGCTACCAGCAACGCTAGGAGAACCTTAGGCGGAATTGGCGAAAATCATCCAGAGCTACATTACTTGTGAGGACAGAAAAGACGTGGTAAGACCACGAAATCTTAAACTCCTAGCTATCTTAAAACAAAAATGTTCTGTGAATTTACCTGCATTGCTAAATTCACTATTGCATGATGCGGAACGAAGTATGAAAAAGGCACAGCACATAGAATCTGTGGTTAGCCACCACAGATTAATTCGCTTGATAGTGAATCATAGTCTCACCCAGCAACAGACCAGCTGGGAAGAACTAATTGATATTATCAATAAAGGGATGCCCACATCTGGATGCTCAGAAAAGCGAAAACGAATTGATAACACACCCTGACATTCAGAGAAACGAAAGCAGGACGCTTGCACAGAAGTGCAAGCTGAAAAGCAACCTAAAAAACGACCTGAAAAGTGGAAGCATGACGCTGGTACATCTGAACAACCAGAAAAACGTAGAAAGTCGGTGAGGTTCGTAGGGTTACAAGCAGAACTGAAGAAACCCCAAGCTCGCACGAGCCAAGCAATAGAGATCATAGATGAGCAGTCTGCAGAGACAAAAACAGAGGAAGAAAGCAACAAGGATGTAGAGCAGTCTGCAAGGACAGAGACAGAGGAAGAAAACAATTAGGAAACAAAGAAATCTGCAGAGGTAGAGATAGAAGAAGAAAATGTCGAAGGGGAAGAACAATCTGCAGAAACAGAAACAGAAGAAGAAGACGTCGAAGGAGAAGAGCAGTTTGCAGAAGCAGAAACAAGAGAAGAAGAGGAGGAGGTAGAGGAATTTGCAGGAGGAGAAGAAGAACATGATGAGCAGACTGAAGAAGAAGGAGATGAGAAAAAAGAACTTGAGCAGCCCGAGCAGGAGGAAAGAATGGAACAACAAGGAGGAAGCCCAGTACAGGACGTATTAGGGGAAGATGAATTGGCCAACCCCCAAGTCCATCCAACCTCCATGCCGTAGAAGAAACCCAGGAGAAAGACGCACCCGAGGAAGTGCATACAGAAGAAGTAGAAGTAGAAAATTTACCCGTTCATAATGAGAAGGTAACGGAAAATGTTGAGTAGGAACAACCTGTTCCTAGTCAAAAGGCACCAGAGGAAAATCCGAAGGAAATAAGGGCAGAAGAGAAATCAGCCCAAGAAACAACAGAGCCAAGCAAGGTTCTTACCCTGGAACAGCCGCCTCAAGAAGAAAATCAGGAAGTTAGCCACAGTCCAACCCACAGTAAGCAGTCTGTTGTTCTTTCTGAGAAGTTGATGGAAATAAGGGAATTACAAAAGGAAAAGCGGACATTGTTAAACGTAATAGTCAGGCTTCGCCAGCAGATTAGGCTTCTAAAAGCAAGGTAAAGGGCAAAAGGGACCTCAAGAAGAAAAGGTTTGGCCACACCAATAAGACCCCTTAAGAACAGGAGGCAGAGGACCAGAAGCCGTCCCACTGTTCAAAACCCTGACAGAAGCCAAACTGCTATCCCTAATGAAGCAAAAAGATAAACTGCTGTTCCTAATGGAGCAGAAAGACAAACTGCTATTCCAATTGAAACAGAAGAACAAACTGTTGTTCCATTTGAAAAGGAACAGCAGTGGGCTAGAGTTCACGTTAAAATTGAGAAAGATGATAAGATGGTTCAGACAGAGGCACCACCTTCGGGAGTAATAAGGGCTATGAATTCAAAGCAGCGCAATAAGAAAGTCCAAGTAAAGCTCCTGGCCTCCACGGATGCATGGAAGAAGGACCCAAAAACAAGAACCTTGCACCAACATTTGAAGTAGACCCAGAAAGAAATAGAAAAGCTCAGGGAGCAAACGATCCCCGGTGAAAAATATGAAGAATTACAGAAGCAATTAAGGAACGTCAACCTGTCTGAAAGCCAAGCTTTCGAAGGGTGGCAAAAGGAACAAGAGAAAGTTGCCAAGGTAACCCGTAGATTAGATGTAGTTATTAAACAGATGGATACCTTGTGTGCTCTATACAATGATGTCCTAGAATGTAGAGCCCCTGCCAAAAATTATGCTTTGTTTCTAATGGAAAGGTACTTACAATTGAAAATTAAGGCTGTTAAGGCAGGTGCTCCCATAGAAATTAACACTATAAATGATTTTATAAATTGCTATAAACATTATAGGGTAAAAGTGAAAAGGTTATTGTGTGAATTTTACCTGCATAACCTTGTACTAGAACAAGAGACCGAGCTGAACCCTGGCCCTTTTGTTGGGGATATTCAATTACAAGCATTCATTTCATTTGCAGTTAATCAAATTAAATGGCTTAAAGCCTACAATGCATTTCAGAGACAAGAAAATAGATTAGATCTATGGGTGAGAGCTGAGCCTAGAGACCCAGAACAGTGATGGAGAAGTCATAGAAATCTCATGAGGTCTCCAGGAGTGATTGAAGCATTAGGGCCCATGCATGAAGAAATCATTCGGCAAAGGCTTGAATTATTTTCTTCTATTAAAGACCCTGCCATTGAAGCAGCTAAATTTCGATATCGGGTATCTAATATGAACATTCAGCTCAGAGAGCCATTTAAGTATGAAAATTTTAATCTTGCTGCTAACCGATTCCCCCTCTATGGCGAACTTGTTTTGAGGGCTGGGCCATCCTTGTTAGGATATCGGTTCCGGAGTCCAATCATTTGGCATCCTGCACCTGGATACCAAGCCCTGTATGAGATGCCCGAGGGCCAAACAAGCCATTTTTTTGATCATCTAGTTTCGCATCATGGGTGTAGGCCCCCACATGAGATTCCATCTCCAACCTACTCCCTCACAGCTCTGCATGTCAACTACAATGTTTTCATGAGGCCATGAAAAAGGGTAAGCTAGGGGGTGTGTGGAGTATCAAGGAAGGTATGTTTCGATGGTTACTTTGGTATCATTTATTAAAACTCAAAAGCCTTTTGTATGGGAAATTTAGATAATGATAAGGATTTATAATGAAACACGAAAGATTAATGAGAAACAATGGCAATCGTCATTTCTATGTGCAGGAGGGAGGAAAAACGGAAGGTGGCCATTCTAAAGGTAAAAACAAGGATGAGCTAACTGCTGTCCCTTTGACAGGAGATTGAAGGCAAACCAGATCAAAACGAATCAACCCAGGAAAGGACGAGGAGATACCAGCACGGAGCAGAAAAGGAAAGAAGTGACGCAGTATTATCGATTATGTGAATCCCTCAGGATCTTAGATCCTGAGGGATCACTATTTTATCTATTTTTTGTATCTAGATATCTCCACCATCTTCCTTATAAAAGGCATAGCACTATTGGCTACGAGGGGAGGTTCTTTTAAGGAAGATCAGAACTATGATCTTTATGTTCTGTTGAAGACTTGAGTTCCTGTAATTTTATTTCATGCCTTAATACAGACTTGTTCACTCTTTTATCTTTGAGTCTGGATCTATCTTAAGTGGTGTACCCTTGGAGGCTAAGGGCCCGGCCCTAGAGGACACTTGCTCTTATACCATTACGCGTGGTTTCTGTGTGGTTTGTTCATAGACGTAATCTGGTAATTTGTTGTGTTTTAAGAATACTATATTACATGCTTTGTTATGTTTAACTCGTCTCGTGTTCCTGAACTTTATATTGAAGTTGTGTCATTTTATCAATCCTTTAAGTATTGATTAATCTCTACAAGACACTGTCACTCCACTACAGAGTTCATTACGATTGTGTTTAGCATTATAACAAGTTATCTTGAAAGGTCTGTTTTCACATGATTATTGAATGTTACTGTTCTTCATCTTGAGATGCAATCGTATGCGATTATTTAGATCAATAACATAAGCAGATTGAGTATGTTGTGTTTCTAATGTTTTGATCGGTAGTATTGTTCCATCGTATGTATACATCTTTTAAGACCGAAGGATTGATGTTTTGGTTGGAGAGATTAAATAGAATGACAGCTTGAGGAACTTGGTTACTGCTTATTTCAACTGTTGTTCCATTTCTGAATTGTTGTTCCATTTTTGAATTGCTGTTCCATTTATTTGTTGTTCCATTTCTGAATTTCTGTTCCATTTATTTGTTGTTCCATTTCTGAATTGTTGTTCCATTTCAATTGTTGTTCCATTTTCCAGATTGCTGATTTGTTGTTTCTTAAGGACAGTCTCAGGCTGTAGTGAGCCCCAACATCTGCTATTTGGCTCCCAGACCTTCGATCTGCTCCCATCAGCTATGAAAGGGATGTGTTATTGCTACCAAGCCCTTGGCTGATGTGCTGTTCTATTTCATTGTTATTTCCTTTACTTGCTGTTTCATTTCTATTCATTAAGAACGATCTCAGGCTATAGTGAGCCCCAGCATCTGCTATTTGACTCCCAGACCTCTGATTTGTTCTCATCAGTTATGGAAAGGATGGGTTATTGCTACCGAACCTTTGGTTGATGCAATACATGGTGTGATTTGATCTTTTGAGGTAGTTAAGTTGTAGACTTGCATTAGTTTACTTTCGTAGCTTTTAACTAGTTGTACTACAAGCATTACTCTGGAAAGTGCTAAGCCTCAGACTGAGACACTCTTTGAAATAACTAGACGTTCCCGGATTGACATATTAATGTGAGGTAACTAGAGGTGAAAGAGACCCTTTTTATAGCTCTACACTCATTAACTTGTTCATACTAATTTATGTGGTCCATCAAGGAAAACATCACCTCGTGGAGAAGAATAATTTATATTGTTCATTGAAGATTTTTCCAAAATTTGTTGGATAGGACTTCTAAAGCCTAAAGATGAAGCATTTGAAAAGTTCAAAGCCTTCAAATCTTTGGTTGAAAATGAATCAGATCACGAAATCAAATGCCTCAGATCTGATCAAGCAGGAGAATTTACCTCAGATGAATTCTTCGACTTTTGTGAAGAACAGGGAATAAAAAGAGAATTCTCCACCACAAGGACTCCTCAACAAAATGAAGTGGTAGGAAGGATGAACAGAACTATTCAACAAATGGCTCGTGCCATACTAGATAAGTCTAGAACTCCTGCAACCTTTTGGGGTGAAGCTACATTTGCTGCCGTCACTATTCTCAACAAAGCAAATGTTCAGGTAAACAACACTCAAACTCCACATGAACTTTCATATTGTAAGACTTCTACTATAAAATACTTCAAAGTTTTTGGAAGCAAATGTTACATTAAAAGGATTGATGAAAAACTTGTCAAGTTTGAACCCAGAGCAAATGAAGGCATTCTCCTTGGTTACTCTTCCTGAAGTAAAGGATATAAGTATTATAATAAAAGACTTGAGAAAATTATTGAAAGTATTGATGTTGTGGTTGATGAAGCAGGAAAAAATCCAAAGCAAGTAAACACCGAAGATTGTGGAGAAGATGAGGATTATCATTCCACATCAAATTAGACTAATTTTGAAGAAGAAGAAACCAATGAAGCACTGGAAGAACAGATAACAACAGAAGAAAAAACTCCATCCAGGTATGTTTAGAAAAATCATCTAGAGACTCAAATTTTGGGATAGAAAGAGGCAGGTGTGCAGACAAGAAGAACTATTACAGAAGCTTCAAGCTATCTAGCATTGCTTTCCTCCATTGAACCTCAAAATGTAAATGAAGCATGTAAAGATGAATGTTGGGTCAAGGCCATGAATGAAGAACTTGATCAAATTGAAAAGAATAATACTTGGGAATTAGTTCCTAGACCTCATGATAAGAATATCATAGGAACCAAATGGATATTCAAAAACAAGTTGAATGAAAATGGTGAAGTTATTAGAAACAAGGCTAGACTTGTTTGTAAAGGATATGTTCAACAAGAAGGTATAGATTTTGAAGAAAATTTTGCACCTGTTGCTAGACTTGAAGCCATAAGAATGTCCCTTGCTCTTTCTAGCTTTCATAAATTCAAAGTATACCAAATGAATGTAAAATCTACCTTTCTTAATGGAGACTTAGAAGAAGAAGTATATATTGAGCAACTAGACAATTCATCCTTGGAAATGATCCAAAACTTGTATGACAACTCAGAAAGGCTCTCTATGGTCTAAAACAAGCTCCAAGGGCCTGGTATTACCTTCTTGACAAATACCTCCATAAACAAGGTTTTTCAAAATGATCAACTCATAACAATCTATATACAAAGATTGATAATTATAAATTGCTAATACTTGTTGTGTAGGTTGATGATATCATTTTTGGTAGCAATGAAGAAGCCATGAGTCAAAAATTTTCTTTGGTAGTGCAATAAGAATTTGAAATGTCCCTGCTTGGTGAGCTCACATATTTCCTTGGCCTACAAGTTCAACAAAATAAAGATGGCATTTTTCTATCACAAACCAAGTATCTCAAGAAGATCTTGAAAAAATATGGCATGGAAGATTCTAAACCAGTATGTACCCCCTTGGTAATAGGATTTAGTCTCAGCTCAAATGATGAATCAACAGCAGTACATCAACCAACCTACAGATCCATGATTAGCAATTTTCTTTATCTAATAGGTACCCGACCATACGTCATGCACATAGTGGAAATAGTTGGAAGATTCCAAGCAAATCCAAAGGAATCACACCTTCGGGAATTCAAAAGTATTTTCAAATATCTTCAAGGAACTCATAATTTTGGTTTATTGTATTCTAGGGATACAGATCTTACACTTCATGCATATACAGAGGCAGATTAGGCAGGAAGCATGGATGACAAGAAAAGCACTAGTGGTGGTGCATTATATATGGGTTCCATATTAGTGTCTTGGCTTAGCAAGAAACAAATTTCAATTGCATTATCTACAGTTGAAGCAGAATATGTGGCTCTTGCATCTTGCAACACACAACTCCTTTGGATGATGCAAACATTGTAAGACATTCAGATCACATGTACTCCACCCATCTCCATTCTATGTGATAATACAAGTGCAATCAATATTTAAAAGAATCCAGTCATGCATTCCAAGACCAAGCACATACCCATCAAATATCATTTTCTACATGAACAAGTGCTTGAACAAAAGGTCAAATTGGAGTATGTTCCCTCGAAAGAATAGGTTGTTGATATATTCACCAAACCACTGCCTAGAGATACATTTGAATATCTCAGACAGAATATGAGAGTAGGTGATGCATCATCTTTTTGTTAAAACTTATCTATTTTAGAGAAAAGTGGTTGTATGCAAGTTTCATGAAGCATATATGTGTACATACGCTGGTTGTTGTGGATACAATCATATATATGTTGGTCTAAAAAAAAACAGTGGATGAAAGGAGTTTGATATAAGTTTGACAGTGATCATCCGGCACAGGTTCAGGGCGAGCATATACTTATAGTAATGCATTTTTGCCATTATCTTAGAAGATCTTGGTACATATTCAAAGTTATTTTTGATTCAGGTGGAACAGGTTCAGGGGGGAGATCATGGTTGTTGGTCTAGATGGTGATTGACAGATGTTGCTGATGATAGTTGTTGATAACTACGATAATTTTTTATAACTATGATAGTCTTGTTTTAGATATTTGGTCTCTATTTCATGTATATATTTTAATGTCAAGGTCATGAAATGACCTATTTTGTTTCCCCACTATGCATGGGATGGATGATGTAATGTTCTTGTTCTGACATGTATAAACATTTGGTATATACCCACTTGGTTGGATGGATGAGTCAAACTTGGTATATCCCCTTTTGGTTGGGAGATGGATGTATGTATGAGTCATTAGTGATCGGAAGGTCATTTATGATGTATGTATAGAGTCATCATTTTGTAGAACTTGCTTATATTCAGGGGAAGCATGGACCACACACTTCGGCATATCAGAGAATTCAGCATGTACTCAGGGGGAGAATAACCCTTTGCCCTTGATGAAAAAGGGGGAGAGTGACTTGGGGTTTCCATCAAGTCCAAAGGGGGATATTGTTGGCATTATGATATACATTTGGCACTATGACACAGGTGTTGTCCTTGATGGCAACTCACATAGGTGACAGATCACAGTTCAGGCTCATAGAATGAAAAAAGAGAGGTATACACAAGTTCACTATTGACCAAGCCATGTGTACACGTGGGTTCGCAAACCAAAAGATGCGTATAGCGTACACACACACTTTCACGAAAGGAAAGGCACGTACATGTTTAGTTTTTGTCCATGGTATTTGGTTCATGGTATTTTGATCCATGGTATCGGTCCAAGGTATCTTGTCCAAAGTGTTGACCCCAGGTATTTGGTCCAATGTATTGATTCTCAGTGGTCTTGGACCATGGTATTGAGTAAGGCCTAATACTATAAAAGGAGGAGAAGATCATTAGGAAAAGGCACTCAAGTATTGAATATCTAATGAAGAGCAAGATTTAGAATACAAGTCATTGGTTTATGGTGCACAACTAGATTTGAATCAAGGATGAACCTAAGCACTTGATGAAAGATAAGTTCTATTGATGGGTCAAGATTTTAAGGCTTGAAGAGAAGTATATTTGTGTGGTTTTGATAGTTTATCTGAATAATTGGTGCATGTTGTAATCTATAAATATGACGACCTAGGTATAATTGACATCTGGAATTGTTGTAAAGTTTAAATCATCATTTATAGATATGTACACAGGTTCACTTTAGCAAAGGCATGTATACACGCTGGTTCTGCATGTCAAAACAGCATATACACAGGTTCGCCTTGAGATAACTGCATATTTACACAGGTTCAACACATTGAAGTAGCATATATCTAATAAAATATGCTTTAGCTACTTCTGTTTGCTATTGCAGTGTTCTGGGTTTTTGCTTGGGTTCTGGTTACTGTTACTGTATTCTAGTTACAACATTCTAAGAAGTGATTATTTGATTCAGTTTTGGTTGGTGCAAAGGAAATTGGTTGATGCAGATATATTTGATGTTTGATTGATGTTATTGATGGATCCAATCTGAAAATTTATGAAATGTGGTCCCTAGAAGAAAAGAGAAGGTTGTAGCCTTCTACAGGCCAGCACCTACATACTAGTAAAACACACCAGCTAGTACAAGATCTAGGGGGTTGTGTCTCCCTTCCAGGAGATGCTGGACAACGAGAGAAGGTTATAGGCTTCTACAGGTAGAAGCCTGCATACTAGTATAAGACTGCACCAGTACAAAATTTGTAAAAACAAGTTTCTTATTAAAAGGAAGATAGAGACGATTGTAGTAGGTGGTTTTCACCCACATTGGGTTTCCACCTTATATCTTGTGTTCATGTCTGTGATTATTTGTTTTGTTTTTACTACTCCTAGTTACTTTTTATATGGTTCTGATGCACAGATTAAAGATAAACATATGAAGAATTATCTAAATTATAAGTTTACAGGATATACGCTAGTTGCCTTACATACAATTGTGTATACATGCAAGTTTCAGTAACCAAAGTAGCGTATATGAATCTGAATATGAAAATGAAATGTTATTGACTTGTTAATACTGATTCACCCCCCCTCTCAGTATTATTTCCAACAACATAAAGCACAAAAGAATATTGTCTGCATAGGGTAAATTTGGATGAGTGGTTGCCAAATAAATCAAGTTGCCAATCAATTGTCTATAACTAGTACTCTTCACTATTCCCCCCTTCAAAATTTTGAAAGTTTCAAGTTTTGTTCCATGGGGGTGAGAACGGGCTTACAATCTTGCATTCCAAATATTTGAAGAAGTTCAAATACATAATTTCTTTGAAAAATGAAAATATGCTTTGGATGTTGGAATATTTCAACTCTAAGATAGTAGTGAAGTAATCCCAAATCAGTCTTCTTAAAATCAGCCTACAACTCCTTCTTTACATGAAAATTATGACAATTATTGTTCCTAGTAACGATTAAGTCATCCACATACATAACAAGAATCACCAGATTTTTACCCTGTTGGCATAAATATAAATTATCATCATATTCACTTCTCTTAAAGACAACTTTGAGAAGGTACTCATCCATTTTGGCATACCAAGCTCGTGGAGCTTGTTTCAATCCATATAAAGCCTTGATTAGTTTGCAAACTTTGCATTCCTGCCCTTCAATCTAAAAACCTAAAGGTTGTGTCATATATACTTCTTCCTGTAAATATCCATTGACGAAGGCACTTTTAACATCCATCTGATGAGATTTCCATCCTTTTTGATTTGCTAATGCAAGTGTTAATCTGATGGTGTTCCATTTTTTTGTAGGGAAAAAGTTTCGTCATAGTTGATGTCTTCATGTTATGCAAACCCCATAACAAAAAATCTTTCTTTGTACTTGTCAATGTCTCCATTTGGCTTATACTGCATTCTATAAACCCATTTGCATCCAATGGGTTTCACATTTTGAGGAAAATCAACAAGCTTCTAAGTGTTGTTTTCCATTACTGCCTAGTATTGTTCAATCATTTCCTTTTGCCATTATTTATGTTTTACTGGCTCTTTGTATGTGGAGGGCTTAGTAAAATCATTTTCCATTAAGGAAATTGTTTCTTCATTTTTGTGTGAACTCTGTGTTCTTGTTTTGTTTTTTTCATCTAACCTGACATCTTTCAAAAGTTGAATGACCCATTTTAACAGTTGATGTTCACTTGTTCGTGGTTCTAAATAATCACCATCATTGTAAAGCGGATTGATATAAAAATATTGTTGAGCGATGGAAAAGGTATGTATTCACCATTTATTTCTTTATGTTCTCCTTTGAATCATAACTCCTTTACATTTTAAGATGGTAATATGTTAAAGAATTATGATAGAATTAAGGAGATTTGTGATTGACAGAAAATAACTAATTATTGTCTTTTTCTATACAGAAAGTGAAGGAAATAGAAAATCACTATTTAGGAGGAAAAGACAAAGTAGAAGAAACTATTGTCCCTTCGACAGGAAGCCATATCCAGACAAGGAGATCAAGATCGGAGTGCATGGTCCAGGAAAAGAAAGATAAAATGTGGCATCAGTGCAAGAAGACAAAACAATAAACTGGAGATCAAAGATATAGCAAATCGCTCATGATCCTTTGATCCTGAGGGATCACTGCTTCAAGACTTATCTATACTCTTGATACTTCTGCCTAGCCATTATAAAAAGGGACAGCGCTGGTAGCCCAGGGGGTGGATAGTATTATCAATTTGTATAACTTACTGTTGTAATCTTAACTTTTATCATCGACTCTCTTTGAAGAGTGATGGTTGTAACTCTGCCATATATAATTAATATATAACTCAGTTGTTGTTCCATTATCTAATCCTGGAGCGTTAGGTCCCTATAATACTAGTGATTACCCCATTACTATTGTTGTATCCATTATTAATATTTTTGTGCCCCTATTGTCCCCATATTGTTATCACTGTGCCCCATAGAATCCCTCTATTGTTATTTTTGTGCCTTTATATTATTATTGTTAGGTTGGCTAGGTTATATTGTGACTCCTTAGACTCCATGTAGTGGTTAATCTAGGGTGCTAGATTAGACTAGATTTAATATCAACCAAGGTAGGTAAACTTAGAGGCATGTGTCTAATGTCTATAGACCTAAAAGGATATCATCTACCTAACTAAGTGTCTACTGTGATAGGCTACAACACTCCTTGATAGGAGATTGAAATATGTTTCCTCTCACACCTTAACACTCAAATCATCTAATCTAATTAACTGTTCTAAAGAAACAACGTGTTACTAGTCTGAGTTTTCAACCCTCTTACAAGGATATCATTCACAAAAGCTCTTTCCAACTAACACACTAAGCATTCATGAAAACCAAAAGCTCTTTTAAACACACTAAAACTCGAATGCATGAAAACAGAGTCCACAGAGATACTTCGAAATTCAATGGTTGATCAAATCTTTTACAAGATCTTGTTAAATAATCTAGCAATCGAATTCTAAAGATATCACTATGAATCATACAATAATACTTGCAAGAACTTCTAATGGAATCAATAAAATAACAAGAAAGAAATTAACATTAAATGCTATTCAACACTATTCAGATTCGAAAACGCAATGGAAATGAAAATAAAAGTATACCAATCTCCACGTAGGGCCTGTCCATGCTTCAATGGCACACGTAGGAAACTTCAAGTGATGAAAATGTTAACACATAAGCACTGTAATGGTAAAACGATGCCTGTAATTAAGTTCTGGAAATCAAATTACATGCAAGAGAAATGTTCTGGAAACAATACACAAGAGAAACAACATTCTAGAAACAATACACAGTCTTTTTAATATGCTTGTCTCCTATCCTTCGTTCACTAACTTTCCCTTCTAATCAAATGTACATACATTATCATGTAGATGTTTCTGCTTTTACAAGAAAGGTTATTTTTGTCTTTTCTAATCTTAACTCATTTCCAAACCAAAATGAAATCAGTTTAGGTAACTCTGGCTTTTTGCTTCTTTTGTGACAAAAAAGGTTGGGTTTGACCAGCATTGACCATGTATCCAGGAGCTTTAGATTCGTTGTTGAATAGATCTTTCACCATGTATGTACATCCTAGATCACGTTCCTATCCTTTGTTTTGATTTTACTGCCATGCCACGTGTCACATCATAAACCATTTACAGGAAGTCATGACATCTTGTAATTTTGTTGAAAATTTCTAATTTTTAACATAAAAATTCACAAATTTAATTTAATGTAAAATAACAACTATAATGCTTTGATTAATCAATTTCAATGGACTATGAAGGGTTTATGGGAGAAAATGATAGACAAATGATGGATTTCTATAAGAATAGGATGGCAATGAAATGGTACCAACATCTCCCCCAAGCTCAATGATTTAGCATGTCCTCATGCTAATCTTTATGTGCTCCCTTTATACTTTGTTCCTGCTTGTGCCTCTGCCACTTGTAGCAATGCATCTATATTCTTCTGAGCTTGGGCATTCTTCTGGACGTGGAGCTCATGTTTCATATTCTTGTATTTTTCTTTGAGATATTTCTTTTGAGTATACCATTTGGTTGCTCATTTGTAAATGTCGGTTTGTTCAATCTTAAGTTCTTTGATTTTCTCCTTCAGTTTCTCATTTTTCTACTGAGTCTTCTTGCTCTAAGCTCTCAACATTTCATTCTCCTTCTTAATTACCTTCTCTAGCATGTTTGCCTCCATCGATTCCTCTTTTATCTTTTTAATTTGTTTCTCTAACCTTCTTTGTTTCTTATTTGCAGGTGCTGGCTCTTTCCCTCATCCATTGTTACTCTCAACTTACATTTCTGCTTCCGGTCCTGGCTGTGAATGAGCACTGCTCTCAATGTCCATTGGTGCATTTTCATTTGACTCTGGTTGATCATCTTGTGTTTGGTTGTTTTGTATTCTCCTTGATCTTCTTGTATAAGTAGTGAAGATTTTATCTTGCTCAATTTTCTGGGTAGCTTCTTGCCTCATCCTTCTTGTCCTTACACTATTGTTGTGTGGAGGAACATTTCTTGACTTGCGCTCAGGGATTTCCTCATCAATATAAATCATAAACTCTGTACGCTCTTGCTGTTCCTGTTCATCTTCTCCATCTTTAATTTGATTAGCAACCAAAAATTATTTCCATGTTTTTCCCCTCCTCTACACTTCAAATTCAATTAGAATTTTAATCAACCCAAAATGATACAAACTTTTATCTTCATTACCCTTTTGTTTTTGAATAGTTTTTGACATCTTAGTCAAACTCTGTAAGAGGAAATAGGGTAGATTGATGGTGCATTGACCTTTTAAGTGCGACAGGAGTTTGATGTGATATAGATATACTATGCTGTAACGACCTTCAAATGTAACACATTTTTTAATTATGTACACCTATTCATCCCATGAGTTCATCAGCCAGCTTCTAGGGACACCCTTTTTCCAGTTGACAGAGGAAACCCTTGACCTAGACACAAACTGAGTCCATGATTTTTCCTTAAATTGTTTTGTTTTGAAATATTTTTCTCCTTCTGGACTGATTCCCAATGTTTCTGCTATGGTATCCTATGAAATTCTAAAAGAGAAGTTGCCTATTAATGCTTTCTCTCCATTAAATGTGAATGAAAACTGCTTGGTCACTTCCTCATTATTCCCATTAAATTTCTCTAGGAAGGATAACCATTTCTTTTCCCTTAAACTCGTAATACATTCATCATGATATTGGGAACTATCAAATGTCTCAGGCTTTGCTCTATTGGTAATTTTGAAAAAGAAATTTCTGTTCTAACCCTTTTTTTGTTTATGCTTCAATAATTCAATAAGGGTCTCTTGATTTGTTACCTCTGTTCTGCGCTCCACTTAACCGACCTGGTAGCGCCCTCAGTTCTCGGGGTCTCCTTATTCAATTGCTTGGGTAGCTACTAGATTAATTTCCTCAGATTATGGGTGGAGGTAGAAACTCATGGTGAGCCTTTTTGCTATGCTCTCCCTTTGTAGTGCCTGTTGTCTCGACCTTCTTTGAAATCACATAGTTTGAATCACTAATATGTTAACGCCCTTTATGAAATGAGAGTTTTATGAAATGAAACTTAACAACCGACCTTTCCCAAATTACTATAATGATAATGCAGAGTGCATTCACATCATAAGGACAGAGGAGCTGTACTAGTTTGCATAGGTACAATCATGAGAACGCCATATACATATAAGGAGTGTCGGAGTGATGATAACGGATAGATGTTTCATGAGTCGACTTGGGTCAAGCAATTGTTTTATAACTTGGCCGATTCAAAAAATGAATGAAATCATTGAACACTTGTCTTTCCAATGATTCACCACTTGTCCATTACTTGTTGGTACTTGGCCGATTGGGAAGATGATGGATCGATGACAAGGTTTGATGGCTGATTCAAAAATGAGGAGTTAATGACAAGGTTTGAAGGGTGGTGTAGGAAAATATTTAAAAATCATAGAAGGAATATGGAAATAGGCTAAAGTGTGTTGGGAAATGATAGCAGAGTTGAGTAGTTAGGAATGTTACAAGGGTGATCGGTATAGGGGTGTTTGAAATTGATAACAAGCAATCATAATCATCATATTTAACACTAAAATAATTCAAGAATTTAAATGTTAAAAATAAAAATTACAACAATACATTACACTTGTTGGTTGACCAAAAGTTGAGTTAGCATGCACAGGTAGGACTGATCTTCATTGTCTAGATATGGCTAATCTTCACTATCCATAACAGGTCCCTTTTGAGATGAAATTGGATATAACAGGTCCCTATGAAATTTGAAGAATCATGTGTGTGCAGCTTCTTTGAAATCTGAAGAACTATGTGTGTGCAGCTTCTTTGAAATCTAAAGAACTATGTGTGTGCAACTTCTTTGAAATCTGAAGAACTATGTTTGTGCAGCTTCCTTGATCCTTGGTGTTGATGTAGCCTTGATGATAAGAAACCTTTGAAACTTTGTTGAAACTTTGTTGAAGTATCTTGACGTATCTTGAATGTAGTGTTTAAAAGGCCCCTTTGATATTTGTTGAACAGGTCCCTCTAATATTGGTGCTGGTAACATACTCTTCTGAACATGTCCCACTGAATCTTGCTTGAACAGGTCCCTCTGATTAGAACAAAAACAAAAACAACTCCTTTATTGAAATACTGAAGTACTGAAACAAATTCTTTAAAGATTTATAAATGAAGAGATGAGATAAGGAAAACAAAATGTTGATGCTTCTCCCCCACTAAAGCTTTGACTTGTCCTCAAGTCATTATTGAAGCGATGAACCAAACAGTAAACAAATAGAACAAGGAATTCTTAGCAGCCAAAGGATTGGTTTTCAAGTAAGAATTTTGGGTTAGAGTGTGCCAAAGTCTGGTTTTCACATCTAAACCATTATTATTATTATTCTTTTTTTTAGTTTTTGTTTTTATACATTTTTATTATTATTATTATTATTATATATATATATATATTATATATATATATATATATATATTATATATATATATATATATTATATATATATATTTATATATATATATATATATATATATATATTTTCTTTTTGCTTTTTAATGAAATGAAATGAACTAAGGTAGAGATATCGTAGCTGAAGGCTGCAATATCTCAACCTCCCTTTGCTGAGATATAGTTTGAAGAAAATCCTCCTTGTTGATGGGCTTATGATAGAGTTTCAACCTATGGCCATTGACAAGAAAGGGGTTGCCTTCACCATCAATGGTAGTAAGCTTGACTGATCCATTTTCATAAACTTGAAATATTTCATATGGGCCCATCCAATGTGTGGTAAATTTGGCTTTATGATCTCTGAATTTAGAGTCAAAGAGTAAAGCCCAGTCTCCTTCTTTGAACTGTTTCTTTTTGATGTGTGCATCATGCCACTGCTTCCTTTTTTTCTGCGTTAGGAGTGTTGTCTCCTCTGCTTGTTGCCTCATTTCATCCAGCTGGTTCAATTGTTGAATTCTCTCTTGTTGGGCTTCATTGAGATCAATTCCTAAATCTGTAGCCATCTTATAAGTATGTATTTGAAATTCAATAGGAAGCATTACCTCTTTGCCATACACCAACTGATATGGTGTAAATCCTGTAGTGTTCTTCCACATGATTCTATAAGCCCAGAGTGCATCTTTGAGCTTCTCTTCCTAATTATTTCTATTCATTGCTACGGTCTTAGTGATAATTCCTTCCAATGTTTTATTTGTGGATTCCACCTAGCCATTGGCCTGTGGATGGTAAGGTGTACTTTTCCTGTGCTTGATTTGATATTTTTCTGTGATGTCTTTGACTAACTTTGAAGTAAACTAAGTACCTTGATCTATCACTATCTCTCTTGCTACTCCATACCTTACAAAAATCTCTTCAAAAAGGAAGTTTACCATTGTTTGTTCAGTTGCCTGGACTAGTGCTTTGGCTTCAGCCCATTTTGTCACGTAATCAGTACATACTAGGATGTACTTTTTGCCTTTGGAAGTTCGATTGATGGGTCATATGAAATCTAGAGCCCATTTTTCAAATGGCTCTAAGTGTACTTGAGGCTGAAGTGGCATTTCATCTGTATCTGTTGGCCTACCCATTCTTTGACAGCTATCACAACTCTTTACATACTTCTTGGAATCCTTAAAAATAGATGGACAGTAGTATCCAAGACTAAGAATCTTGAATGTTGTTCTTTTGGCTGCAAAATGCCCACCACACAGTTCATCATGGCAAGATTTTAAAATATCAATTATTTCATCATTTCTTACACATCATCTAATAATCATATCATAACCAGTGTAAAATAAATCTCCATTAACCCATGAGTATCTAGCACTTTGTTTGATCGACCTCTTATTTTCCTTTGGAGTAAAATAAGGAGGTGTTCTTCCTGTGGACAAATATTTGGCCAAGTCAGCATACCAAGGATTCACTATTGATATTGCAAATAAATTTTCATCTGGAAAAGAATCTTCAATCGTAACAACCTCACCTAGATTTTGCAGTCTAGAAAGAAAATCTGCCACCTGATTCTCCTTACCTGGTCTATCTAACACTATGATATTAAATTCCTGTAATAATAGCAGCCACCTGGTAACTCTTCCATTAGTTACTGGTTTATTCATTAAATACTTAATGGTAGAATGGTCAGTATGTACAAAAACCTCATAACTAGTTATATAATGTCAGAATTTATTCACAGCATGTATGATTGCAAGCATTTCCTTTTCAGTGACTGTGTAGTTTAATTCTGCAGGTGTTAGATTTTTACTAATGAACTAGATGGCATAATGGAAAGACTCCTCCTTTTGGCCTAATGAGGCACCTACTACAGTATTAGATGCATATGTAAAGATGTGAAATGGTAGGTTCTAGTTAGGTCCTTTTAACATTGGTGTGGTTGATAACTTTTCTTTGAGTGTTTCAAATGCTTGTTGACAATTCTCATTCCAGTTGAAAGGTGTATCTTTTGCTAGAATCTTAAACAAAGGTAAAGCTATTTTACTAAAATGTTCAATAAACCTTCTGTAATAGCTTGCATACCCAAGAAAACTTCTTTACCTCTTTTTGAGTCTTCGGGAATTTGGCAAATTTTGACAATGATTTGATTTTTTGATGGATCAACTTTAATGCTGAGAAGAAAATATGGTCCTAATACTATCCCTTCATTTAACATCATAAAACACTTTTCATTGCTCAGGGACAGATTAGCTTCAATACATCTCTTCAAAACTTTTTCAAGATTCTCTAACGCATGCTCAAATGAATTACCATACACTGAAAAATCATCCATGTAAACTTCAACACAATCATGAACTAAATCAGCAAAAATAGCTAATACATCTCTCTGAAATGTAGCTAGAGCATTGCAAAGTCCAAATTGTAAAACATTATAAGCATAAGTACCCCAGGGACAAGTAAAATTGGTTTTTTCCTGGTCCTCTAAGGCTATCTTGATCTGGTTATGGCCACTAAAACCATCAAGAAAAGAGAATGATGATTTCCCAGCTAATGTGTCTAGCACTTGGTTAATAAATGGTAGTGGGAAATAATCTTTGAGGGCTGCTTTGTTCAATTGTTTGTAATCAACACAAATCCTCCACTTGCCATTTTTCTTGGGCACTACTACCAATGGGGATACCCACTGACTGTCAGACATAGGATAAATAAAATTGACTTTCAGTGGTTTTTCTAATTCATCTCTAACAATATCCTGAAGCATGGGATTCATTCGTCTCTGTGGTTGCCTCACTGGTTTGATATTAATATTCGTATAAATATGGTGAGTGCATGTTTCAGGGTGAATTCCGTGCATATCGGTGTAGTCCCAAGCAAATTCTTTCTGGTATTTTCTCAATAATTGGATCAATTTTTCCTCCTAAGATGAGTCTAGGTGAGTGCTAATATTCAAAGTTTTTCCTGGACTAATCTCTATGGTCTTGCTCTGTTTGTTTGTGATAGATTGAATGGGAAAAATGTTCTGAAATGTTGTTTGCAAAGAATGAATGGTGCATGTTTCTTGAAAATTTTGTGCCAAAATTTCATCTGCAGCATGGTATTGGTCATTTCTTAACTCTTCAGAAATATTAGGTTGAGAAAGGAACAATTCGACCAAATCATCATTATTATGTTCTTGAAAATCATAGATTTGATTGATGTTGAAAACAGATTGAACTTCTTCCTTATCATTGTATTTATCATCAAGCCATAAATTGTGTGCTACTGTTGGTGTTTGTGCTGGTGGGTAAAGAGTGAGTTGTTTTCTTTCAGTTCCTCATGAAATAATCATATTACCCGATCTACATCCTATGAATGCATCAGCAGTTGCTAGCCATGGTCTACCAAGGATGATAGGGTGTCCTCCTAAATTAGATTTTGGCTGAAGAACTAAAAATTCCATTGGATACTCCCAAGAGTCCAGTGAAACAATTATGTCCTCCAAAATCCCTTGAGGAATCATTTTAGACCTATCGGCGAGTTCTAGAACAATTTTTGTGTGTTGCAAGTTTGTGAGCTGCAGTGTTTTCATTGTGTCAAGAGTCATCACATTTGTTGTGGCCCCAAGGTCAATTAAGGTATTTGGAATATGTATGTTGTTAATGATTGTAGTGACTCTGGGAATACCAGGATCAACATACTTTTCCATTGAAATGGTGTTTGTCATAAGTGTTGTACAGGTAAATCCCCTCTACGGACAGAGGCGATCCCACTAGCCTAAATGGGGTATAGCAACAATCAAGCAACGCTAACACGCAAGTTCCTAATTGCAAAGTAAAGGCCGATGATGAGGGCCTACCTCGAATCCAATGCTAGTATTCATAGAAGAGTCGTCACTTCTGTTATTTCACTTCAGCTGGTCACAATCCTCACGATCCTCGTGAACGGACACCTGCACATGCAAAGAACAAGACAAATACAAGCATAAAATCCAAGAAATGCAACTATGTATTAGTTAGAAAGGATACAACTCAAACATCATTATAAAGACAATA
>APFE030532034.1:28676-53522 GCA_000404065.3 Pinus taeda | reverse complement strand
TATATTTCGAAATCCTCTAACTGTGCCTCCCCAACAATGGCGCCAAAATGTAGTGGTTAATCTAGGGTGCTAGATTAGACTAGATTTAATATCAACCAAAGTAGGTAAACTTAGGGGCACATGTCTAAAGTCTATAGACCTAAAAGGATCTCATCTACCTAACTAAGTGTCTACTGTGACAGGCTACAACACTCCTTTACAGGAGATTGAAATATGTTTCCTCTCACACCTTAACACTCAGATCATCTAATCTAATTAACTGTTCTAAAGAAACAACGTGTTACTAGTATGAGTTTTCAACCCTCTTACAAGGATATCATTCACAAAAGCTCTTTCCAGCTAACACACTAAGAATTCATGAAAACCAAAAACTCTTTTAAACACACTAAAACTTGAATGCATGAAAATAGAGTCCACAGAGATACTTCGAAATTCAATGGTTGATCAAATCTTCTACAACATCTTGTTCAATAATCTAGTAATCAAATTCTCAAGATATCACTATGAATCATACAATAGTACTTGCAAGAACTTCTAATGGAATCAATAAACTCACAGGCAACAAAATAACATTAAACACTATTCAACACTATTTAGATTCGAAAATGCTATGGAAATGAAAATAAAAGTATACCAATCTCCACGTAGGGCCCGTCCACGCTTCAATGGCACACTTAGGAAACTTCAAGTGATGAAAATGTTAACACATAAGCACTGTAATGGTAAAATGATCCCTGTAATTAAGTTCTGGAAATCGAATTACATGTAAGAGCAATGTTCTAGAAATAATACACAAGAACAACAATGTTCTGGAAACAATACGCAGTCTTTTTAATCTGCTTGTCTCCTATCCTTCGTTCACTAACTTTCCCTTCTAATCGATTGTACATACATTATCATGCAGATGTTTCTTCTTTTACAAGAAAGATGATTTTTGTCTTTTCTAATCTTAACTGATTTCCAAAGCAAAACGAATCAGTTTAGGTAACTCTGGCTTTTTGCTTCTTTTGTGACCAAAAAGGCTGGGTTTGACCAGGATTGACCATGTATCCAGGAGCTTTAGATTCACTGTTGAATAGATATTTCACCATGTATGTACATCCTAGATCACATTCCTATCCTTTGCTTTGATTTTCCTTCCATGCCATGTGTCACATCATAAACCATTTACAAGAAGTCATGACATCCTGTAATTTTGTTGAAAATTTCTAATTTTTAACATAAAAATTCACAAATTTAATTTAATGTAAAATAACAACTATAATGCTTTGATTAATCAATTTCAATGGACTATGAAGGGTTTATGGGAGAAAATGATAGACAAATGATGGATTTCTAGAAGAAAAGGATGGCAATGAAATGGTACCAACACTCCTATATATAGAAAGGAGGTTTTTTCATTTGAATCATCAAAGAATCATTCATTTGTGTAATGTAAAGGAGGTTGCCCCCTTGAAGAGGTTTAATTTTAAGGCATTGATCTATATTTTCTATCTTTTTGTGTGTTGGTTTCATAACATTTGGTGTCAGAGCTTTGGATTCTAAGGTTTCGCTGCTCCAAATAGGTCATCGCAGAATTTTCGCTATAACTTTTTTTCTACGATGTTTCAGAAGTGAAAAAAACCCATTTGAGATGAAATCTCATTGAACTTTGGGTCTGAATTTCAGAGCTTTTTGCGCTATATTTGCGGATATATGATCTGAGGAAGTTTGTCTTTTTGCAGACTCTTGAATTACATTCCAAATAGGCGACCTGGGGAAAATCATCATAACTTTCTCTTTGAGCATCGGATTGAAATTTCATAAGAAGGTATAGAAAGAGGACGTAATGTGGTTTCTTGTAGATATTTTTCAGAGCCAAAGGTCGAAACAGTGACATGTGGCATGTCATGCAAGTTCGCTCTACTGAACTAGTCTATAATCAGGTCACTATGGGCGATTTGGCATAACTCTTCCTTGGAGAATCCAATTTGGATCAGACTAGTGGCATTGGAAAGAGGACACAAAGGGCTACGGTAGGTCACAATTTTAGAACTGGATGATCTAAAATTACAAAAATACATTAGAGGCAATATCGAGCTCGTACAAAGTGAAAAAAGGTGTCTAGATTTTTTTAAATTTTTGCTTAAGCTTGGTTTGAAAAATTATTTTGAAGGAATTCAAAGGGCATAATAGAGCATTATTATCGATAATTGATGCCCGAGGAAAGAAAATGCAAACACCTAGTAAGCAACCTAAAAGCTCTAGCATGACTCATGAAGAAGAGGAAGAAATTCTACATAATATATCAAAATTACAAGACCAAGTGCAACAATTGTCACTCTCACAAAAGCTAACAGAAGCTAAGATAAATGGCGTGGAATATAAGATAAAGGGCATGGAAGCTAAGGTGAATGCCATGGAAGCTAATATGGATGATTTGAAGATAGATTTGAAGACATGCATGGCAAATTCGAAGACATATTTGACAAATTTTCTACAAGAAATATTTACTAATGGTGAAAGGGTAGTAAAGGAAACTCATGATGCGAACAAAAAAAATATTAATCATTATTTCATAGACTCTAATGTTGGATTTGTTAGGGCCTAAATCTACCTTAGGCTAAGAAAGGTAGGTCTAAGGTAACATCAAACCACGCTTAACCTGGTAGCTAGCCCTACCAAGTCAGGAGAGGGATCTCTCCTTGTCAATCTCAAAGAAAATATGGCAAGTAAGGCTTGAGATGACTAATATGAATACTATTTTTAGACTAGGTATGCTTGCTCAGAGGAATCTGTTTGATTTTAATGGTTGGTTGTTGGATCAGATGGGGAAGGCAGCTTTGGGTCCGGGAAATCAACACAAATTTGCAGAGATTTTTGCGAGGCGAGGTAGGAAATTATTTTAGCACTTTGAAATGAATGTGATGGTGAGTCTAAAGACTAGTGAAGAGCTGGAGAGGGCATGCAATTGTCATGAGTCCTCTTCAAACAGTAGAAAACATGTCGAACTAAATAAACCCCAAGGTAGAGCACTGAAACACCAACAAATTCCACCTTTAAACTTGATTCATTTAGTTATGTAGAAAGAGAGAGATGATGGCACAAATAAACATAAGATCAACTGAATTACAAAGAAGAAAACATTGCTAAATCACATTACTATAAGAATTCCACAAAATGCTACAAAACGTTGGTTTATTTCCTTGCCAAACTGCAGAAGTGATGTACAAAGAAGCTCAATGCATCCACAAGAGTCCAACCTTGACAAATGAACAAGAAAGTACAAGATATAGGCATCAAGCCACCTATTCTAGCCATTAGGGGTCGAATCCATGAGTCTAGGAGCTGTTTCAACAAGATCTAAACTAGGAACTGAAAAGTAGGCAGTGGAACAGCTTGCCTCTAAAATTATGGAAACTGATTCATTCATCATCAAAAAAACTCTAACTGATGTATCTACCTCCTCAGGTCTGTCAGGCCAAGCAGTAACTCCTCAAAGAAAAATTGATTCGTAAATCTTATTACTTTAGGTAGGTATTCATTATAGACATGAGGGAGAGTCTGTTCACTTCATCTCCTGATGATTGTTCATATTACTTAATTATTTATTTATTTACATTATATTCACTCAATTCTGATGATTAGGCGTCAACATTCCCCCCTTAATATGAAGGGGTTGATGAGTCCAAGCATCATTATGAATCGTTCAAGCTTTTATCTTCCAAGCACTTCGGTGAAGATGTTTGCAATTTGCTCATCAGTGGAATAATGACAGAGATGGATTGTTTTGGCCTCAACATGATGTCAAATAAGATGATATTTAGTATTGATGCGCTTTGTTCGATCATGGAACTTTGGGTTCTTGGCCAACTTTATTCTAGAGGTATTATTAATCACGAGTGGAGTTGATTGTACTTGTTTTACCTGCAAATCTTCAAGAATTTTCGTGAGCAACACAATTTCTTTTGTTTCTTCAGCTGCTGCCACGTATTTTGCTTCTGTTGTGGAATCCGTTGGAATTGATTGTTTGTGTGATCTCTAGGAGACAGCTCCTCATCCAAGACTCATATCATATCCTGAAGTAGATACCCTAGTTTCTTTGTCTCCATCAAAGGCTGAATTAGAGTATCCAATCAAGCTGAAGTCATCCACCTGTGTATACTTGATTCCAAAGTCTTGGGTTCCCTTCAAGTACCTTAGAACTCTTCTTGCAGTAGACCAATGTCTCTCACAAGGCTTTTGCATAGACCTGGAGAGGATTCCAACAACCAATGAAATGTCTAGTCTGGTAGTAGTTAGGTAGTTGATACTTCCTACAAGCTGTCTATACTTTGTTGCATCCTCAAATTCTTTTCATTCAATAGATGTGTGCTTTAAGTTTTGTTCCATTGGAGTAGTAAGAGGATTGCATTCTGTCATGCCAAACCTATTCAATAGATCTCCACTGTATTTCTTTTGAGAAATAAATATAGACTTCGGATGTTGGGTTACTTCAATACCAAGATAGAAATGAACATAGCCCAAATCAGTCATTTCAAAACTTTTCCTCAATTCCTTCTTTATGGATGCAATGTAGCTTTCATTGTTCCCTGTCATTAAAAGATCATCTACATATGCCACAAGATATACAACTGTTTTTCCAACTTTATTTACAAATAAAGTTGCATCATCGAGATCATAAGGTTTAAAATTGAGTTTCAAAAGATGCTCAATTGGTTTTTCATACCAGGCTCGCAGTGCTTGTTTCAGGCCATACAAGGACTTTGCCAGTTTGCATACTTTATGTTCATGTCCTTTCATAGAAAATCCTTCAGGCTGGGAAATAGAAACATTCTCTTTTAGATCTCCATTCAAGAAAGTAGTTTTTACATCCATTTGATGGACTTTCCAACCATTCTAAGCTGATAGGGAAAAGAGTGTCCGTATGGTAGCCCATTTTGTTGTGGGGGCAAAAGTCTCCTCATGATCGACCCCTTCCTTCTATGCAAAACCTTTTGCTAGAAGCCTAACTTTTTGCTTGTCAAGTGAGCCATCATCTTTATACTTGTTCTTGTAGACCCACTTGCAACCAATTGGTTTGATTCCTAATGGAGGATCAACTAGCTTCCAAGTGCCATTCTTTATGAGGGCATCATACTCCTTTTTCATCGCTTCTTTCCATTCATCATAAGAAGCGGCTTCTTTGAAGGAATTTGGTTAAAAATATATATACAAGTTCAATTCACAATCATAAAAAACATCCATATCAACAGGTGAGTTAGAGTCATCTACATCACCTCCATTTTTCCGGTTTGAATTTCTATTTCCCGTCTTTCCAACCTCATCAGGATGAACACTTTCAAGTGTCTTTGTTAGCCACTTTGGGGGAAATTTTTCAGATGGTCTAGGCTGCTCCGTTAATTGAGTTGGGACTGAATCAAGATTAAGTCTCCCAATTCTATCAATCACATCACTTAAAGCATCATCTGTTGTTGGAGTTTCATGCAGGGGAGAGTGTTCTTCAGAAGAAGATTCCACATGTTGATCTAGTATAGGAATCCCCCCTTCAAGATGTGGAATCTGATTATCAAATTCTTGAAATGATTTTGCTTTTGCGAATATATCCAAGCGATCAAGTTGCCACTCAACAATATTGTCAGTTTTGGATGATTCAATAAAAATTACATCTCTAGATACAATAAACTTTTTATTTACTTCATCATAGATACGGTATGCTTTGGAGGTGTTTGAATACCGCAGGAAGATACACTTACGACTTATAACACCAATTTTGTTTCTATGTACCTTTGGTATGAAGGCATAATAGGTGGAACCAAAGACCATGAGATGTTTTACCGAAGGAACATGTCCATACCACATTTCATATGGAGTCTTGTTTCTAATAGCATTAGATGGACATCTATTATTTATATATGCAGCACATAGAATAGCATCATCCCAAAACATTACTTTACATTTTTGAATAAGAGCATGGATCGTACCATATTTAAGATTGTCCTATTCATTCTTTCAGCTACACCATTCTGTTGGGGATTATAAGGCACAGTTGTTTGATGTTTGATCCCATGTTGGTTTGAGATATTTTCAAATTCCATTTGATGTGTATTCTTTTCGATTATTAGTTGCGAATAACCCAATATGATATTGTGCATCATTTCAATCCATTTATGAAAATCTTGAATGTTTGAAAAGCATCAGATTTTTTCTTCAATAAATAAACCCAACACATTCTGGTGTAGTCATCAATAAATGTCATCATATATTTATTTCCATTTGGAGAAGGAATAGGCATTGGACCACATAAATCTAAATGAATGAGTTCAAGTTTTCTATGAGCTCTTGAATGTGAATCATGAAAAGACTGTTTGCTATGATTTCCTAGAATGCAAGCATCACATTGCTTAAGTTTCCTAGGAATTGTAGGCAAATCCGCAACACCATTTTTTTCAACAAGCGGAAACTGTCATAGTTCAAATGTCCAAATCTAGCATGCCGTAATAAACTTGATGGAAGTGTACCTTCTTCATGATGAGAATTGTATGAGAAATGTTATGCACGAACAGAGGTTCCTTGCAGCTTGAGAACCCTTTCTTCTTCTATTCCCCTCATGACAAGTGAGTGGTCAGATGCTTTTCTTATCTTAGGCTTTCCATCAAACATATGAATGGAGTGACCTTGCTAGTGGATGTGGACCAAGGAAAGCAAGTTTCTCTTGAGCTGTGGGAGATATAGAACATGATGCAGAAGAAAGTCTAGAAGACCAGGTAGTGTAAGCCTAATTGTGCCAAGCCCTGATGGCTTGATTTTTGATTGGTCTGTAAAGTATACTGCTCCATCAACATTGTCAGTAAATTCTTCAAAAAAATATTTTCTATGAGTCATGTGGCAGGTTGCTCCTGAATCAAGCAACCAATCATTTTTCCAAGAAGCAAGTGAAGCATTAAATAAATCTTCATTTACTCTAATATTACATTATGCCACAACATAGTGAGTGGATTCAGGTGCTTTACCTTTGTTTGTATCATTAGTTTTACCTTTCTGTTGGTTTCTTTGCTACTCAATTTTGTCCCATGGTAACTTGCATGTAGAGGTATCATGTGATCCATTTCTCTTGCAGCGTATGCAATGCAAATTTGCCTTTTCTCCTTAAGAGTGTCTGCCCCCCTACCTCTGAAATATCTTCCTCTTCCTCTTCAACCACCTCTTCCTCTTGAAGAATCTTGAGCAGGATGCTTTTCTTTATGAGCAAGGCACACAACCTCTTCGGAAGATTGAGGGGTTGTTTTCTTTCCAAAAGCTTTCTCTCTTTCAGCAAACTTTTTCACAAGAGAGTCAAAGGTGATATCTTTGAGATTTCCATTTGCTTTTAATGTCTCAAGATAATTGGAGTAAGTAGGGTAAAGTGCCTTGAGAAAAGCGATAAGAGGAATATCCAATTCAACCTTAGTGGATTTGATATCATGCATTATAGACTTTACTTGAGATGCAAGAGCAAGAGGATCATTATTTTGCAGTTCAAGAGTGAAGAGTTTAATCATGAGTTGAACAACTTCAAGTGCAAAATGTGAGTCATAGAGTTCTTTCATCTTTTGTAAGGCTTCAAAAGTAGTTGAAAATAACGAAATATGGCGACTCACCTCTTCATTTATAGATGCTGCGATTAATGCATAAGCTTTGTTGTTCTTGTTTTCCCAAATAACAAGCTCTTTGTCTGAGGTAAGTTGTTCTGGCTCTTTGTCTCCATCTCCAACACACACTCCTTTCCACAACTCATTGAAAATGAGCGTGTGTTTTATCATCTAGGACCACTCAGGATAGTTCTCTTTGCCAATGAGAACTATTACCACGATGGATATGGTTGAATGCATACTGTAACAAAAAAATTTCTGTTGCAAAATTTTACTCTTAATGGGAAAAAATATACATCTGCTATGATGGGATAGTAGATTCAAATGTCAATCCACATTCATCTAGATAGCGTTAAAGTATAGAATATGGCAGTGTTTAAACAACACATATATGGTAGTGTAAAACAAGATCACTCCATTGATACATGGGAGAACGTACATTCAATGTACAACACAAATATCAATCTTCACCTATTACAAACCACAATATTGCCAACAAAAGCGGAAAAAAATATATTCATTGTGTATACATCCAAAAAATCTCATCAACAACGAGAACAATCACAAAAAAAAATATTGTTGTCAGAACACTGCATTACAACAACAACTATATATCATGGAGCGATACCAGATCTCTGTTTCGCGCTAGTCTGACCTACTCACTGGAATGGATGGAAATTTAGTGAGCTCAATGCTAGCAGCACAAACACATCATGAATTTCCAACAGTTTACTACAAGAAAGAAAGAAACGTTTGTCGTATACAGTGAAAATGTTTGACAAATAAATTCCCGCAGCTACTGCCGGGACATGAACCAAACCAGGATCTCTCTCTCTCTCTCATGTGAGAGACGAGAAAGTAGACTTTATAAAAAAATGGAACAAGAAGTTAAGTTGATGAGCATGAAGTGTATGATGCATTAATATTGAAGACAGGCTTGTAATTTAGGAAATTGGAGTTGTGGATAGTTAATCTAAAAGATAGGTTTGCGTTCAATATAATCTACCAATGGGATACACTAAGACAACGTTCAATACACCAATGTAATACACCAAAACAATGTTCAATATACGTGGAATCCAGTCATAGGTTCAACATAGGCAGTATGTAAAGGAAAGAGTATGGTATGTAATTAACAGTGTTCAACACCGTCAGTATTCAAAACGCACCAGCGTACAACACACAACATCCCTTCAAAAAAATTTCACACAACTGATTCAGGCACGCAGATCCTAGCAAAGGAACTTGATTCACACATGGTTCTTCAACCTTCTAGTTTTGTTCAACGGATGGTAGTGACTATAGAGTGGCAACCACTGTGGAGGGGACAAAGAGTGCAGTAGACAGTGGAGAGAGAGTAGTAGGCAAAAGGGAGTTACAACTATTTTGGGAGCTGGCTCTGATACTATGTCAGGCCAGGCAGTAACACCTAAAAGAAAAATTGATTTTTATATCTTATTCCTTTAGGTAGGTCTTCATTATATACATGAGGGAGATACTGTTCACTTCATCTCCCGATGACTATTCATATTACTTATTTATTTATTTACATTATATTCACCCAATCCTGATGATTAGGTGTTAGCAAGGTCAATTTTCATCATTTTTACATTATAGTACATCAAGTTACATCATATTACATCATTAATTTATCAAAGAGAGAAGAAAAAGTCAAAATGGTAGAAAACTAGGCGAAATTCTGAGCAAACACGCAAAATTGGCAAATGTTTCTCCTGTGCATAGTGCCACTGATTCTATGTGTAATGTGTTTTCTAGGCCACTTTTGGAAAGCTTCCCAAAGTCAAAATCAGGTACAGAATATCTCATTGGAAATCTTGGTGAGTCTAACTTCTAGGACAACTTGAATTTTTTGATTTGGAGTCCATTTAGCCCTCCAAAAATGAAATCTCCCGAGATTGCTTCCTGTGTGGCAAAAAGTGGTAGAGGGGGCACTTTTTGGGTGTTTTTGGCCCTTTTGGAGGTCCAAAACTTGTCAAAATTTCTCAGCCATTTCTGAGCATGCATAAATTTTCATGGTGATTCCAAAAATGTAAACTTTTTTGGAAATGGAGGCCCCCATCAAAAGCATAACACCAATGGCGCTACGCACCTATTGGAAAAACCTGCTTTTTACATAAAAAAATTCAAAAATGACAAAAAATGCTCCAAATTCCTTGAAATTTGGCATGAGTGATCCTTTTTAGGTGCTTTGTTGGGCTAATGATGCTTCAACCAAGATATTGAGTTTATCATGCTCTTTCTTTGCTCCTTAAGGCCTTCCATGGAACTGTCACTAAGGGTTTCTTCCTCCATTTCATACTCACTGTCCATCTCCATTATTTTCCCTTGGTTTTGAAAAATGTAGTTGTATATGGATGTTTTATGGATAATAGTGTGGAAATAAGGTGAAGGAATGAAATGGGTAGAGTGTGTGTGAAAACATATGCTGAATAGAGTTTAGGGACATAGTGTAGGGTTTTAGGGAGAGTGGGTAGAGTTTAATAATGTGAGTAGGGATTGTAGGGTTTGGGAAGTAGTGTAGGGTTTGGGAGAGTTGGTAGGGTTTTAGTGATGTGAATAGGGTTTGGGGAGTGTAGAGTTTGGGAAATTATATGTGGAGAATGGGATTAAGGGGAAAATGTATGAGGGGAATGGGATTAAGGGGATGGGGTATACAACCACTAGTGCAATGAAGAAAAATAGGGTTTCACCCTAGAAGCTATGGTTTTAGTTTGAAGGAAAAAAAACACCAATCTTAGTAAAAAAAACCCTAACACACAAGATAGGATTCATGTACTTACTTGTTTAGATGGAGAAATTGAAGTTTTGAGGCAAAATGGTGAAATTTGCAACAATTTGTAGCCCAACTGTGAGGTGCGTAGCGCACTCACCCAAGTGCGTAGCACATTTTGTATGCATAGCGACCAAACAAAACTTAGTGTAAAACCTGCTCCAGGTGTGTAGTGTCAATTCTATGCGTAGCGCCAGCTGACAAGTGCATATCGCTTTTTGCAGGACACTTTTGGAGGCCTTACCGGTATCCAAAGTAGGTGTTCCATATCTTGTTGGAAATAGTATTGAGTCTACTTTCCAACACAACTTGAATTTTTCAATTTGAAGTTCATTTTCCCTGTCAAAAGTCATTTCTCCCAAGACTAGTGAAAATCTGCAAAATGAGGCTACCTAAAGGCAGAGTGTTGTTGTAGTCAACTTTTGAAGGTCTTCCTCAACTCCAAATTGAGCTCATGATAGCTCATTGGAAATATATCTCTATCTAGATATCATTTCACTCATCATGAAAGTCATTTGGCCAACCAAGCTAGGAGAAATATTCATTTTCCTAAGGTTACTCCAGAGGTGTAGTGATTCTCCTGGGGCAACTATATTTTTGACATTTCTCTAAAACCATGACACTTGTGTAAAAAGTGAAGGAGATTTTTCTTGGTTGGCCTATTTTATACAAAAATATTTCTCATTTTTGTCAAATTCATCTTCTATTTCTCATAAACATCATTGGAGTAAAACCTACCTCGATGTGTGGAACAAGGGATTTGTCGAAATGAAGGGAAATGAAGGGGATAAGGAGCTTCTAAATTCTTGAGGAAATTTTGGGAATAGGGAGGGATGTTAGGAAATAGGGGAAAGTGGAATTTCAAATATTGAGTGAGGGAAAGGGGTCCAAAATGGCTAAAAATAGGCCTAGTCTAGAAAGTTGTCAAATTGTAGCAAGAAACTAGGGTTTGTGGAAAAATGGGGAATTTGAGGGATATCAATGGTGGGAAGTGTTTAATAAGGTACATTAAGGATAGGGGAAGGTGTATGAACATCAGGACATAGGTTTTGTTGATGTTTTGACCATACGAGAGAAATTACCTTCAAAACCCTATGAGAGGGAAATGAACCTTACCTAGGCACAACTGAAGCATGAACAAGGTGTAAAATGACCCATTGGAAACTGAAATGATGATGACAACTCTTTTAATGATGGTACACTTGTCTGAATGGTGACATGGACCGACATTTGGACAAATTTGAAAGGAGTTAAAATGAACCCTAGACCTAATACCTAGTGACCAAATTTTACTTGAAGACTCACTGAAATGACAAAATTTGACCTTGACACCCTAAAATCACTTTGTAAGAGCATGTTTGATCACTGGAGGAAGGCTTCAAAGACTAAAACTAACATTGGCTCCAATGGGGATGGTATCTCCTTAGAGGTGCCAAGAACCACAGAGCTTTGGGAGAGCAGACTAGTGCCTTATCCATTGGGCCAAGGAGTCAAAAACTCAAACTGAAATGCATGACTGAAAAACTGATGACATGACGATACAAACTGACTTGAAACTGACTCAATACTAAAACACAACTGAAAAACTAGAAAATATGCTCAAAATGGAGCTTATTCAATAAAACCTACTCTAACTCTTCCATTCATCACTTGATCAAGTGAAGTGAAATAACCAATTCAACCATGTAAGTATTCTGGGTGCTGTTTGAATTCTCTGTAAGTGCTTGCTTATAATCAACAAGAGAGAACTACTAAAATGCAACTCCCATGAAACTTGTAAACAGATCTGTTGAATGATATGGATTCTCTATCCGACTCCAAAAACACTGCATAAGGATCTTGAAATTCATGTGCACTAGGACTTAGCTCATCCAATGGATCACTTTACTTCTCCTCATACCATGAATGTAAACTTTCATCTGAGCTTTGTGATGAGACTGCTGTTGAAAATGACAAGAAAACTAGCTACCGGATCAAACTTTCAACATTTTTTTCAAGCTCATAGTTAGCTAATGAAGAAGGACTTTGACTGCAAACATCATCCAACACATCAGCTATTGGATCGTGAAACTTTTGAAAATATTGATGCAACCGATTTTCTATTGGCTCTAATGAGATTACATGATTTTCTACAGGCTGCCCATTTGAAGATATACTATGCTAATGATTCTTCAAAAATTGAAATGATTCAAAACAAAATGGTACGAAATCATCTTGCATCATTTGATCATATGGTCCAGCTTTCAAGTCTTCATCTGCAACTTGACATTCAATGGCATTCAGGGGCTGCAAATCTGGATATGAAAAGTCTTGAACAAGGATTTCATTGCCCTCAAGATGGTATAGATCAAAACTTGTCAATAGTTGATTTCTGATTACATAAAATTTGTCTCTCATGAACTTAAACGAAGCTGCAAAACAAAAAGGCAAAGATCCTTCAGTTACTTCAAAAATTGTTTCACTTTCCTCCTCAGTTCCATAGCTGATATGCATCAGCTAATCATTGTACTTGAGCTGCAAATGAACCTCCTCCTACCACAAACTAGCTGCTGCTTTGTCTGCAAGATTAGCTTCTATTTGGAGAACATAATCATCATCATCATACTGATCAAACTTATGCAAATTATTAGTACAAAACACATCGTCCAACATACATGTCATATCAACAAATTTCTCTTCTCCAAGATGATCTATAAAACAATCATTATCAGGTCTATGACAACTGGGATAAGAATGAAAATGTTTTGGATCAGCAACTTGTTCTTATTCAATCAATAAGCCATGATCTTAAACATCATACTCATTCCTTGTAGTGATCTTCTGCATCATCTATTCCACTGCACTTACCAAAATGTCGAGCTTTACCTCTAAAGATGTTGATTCCTTTGGATCTATGTTCTTTGCCTCTTCTTCTTTCAACTTTGCCCTTCTGATCAACAAATGAGCCTCTACATCTATTGCACTATTCTGCATCTCTTCAAGTGTTTCAAGGTTTCTTTCCCTCAAATCCAACTCCATTTCCGGATTAAAGGCTTCCAGGTAGTGCAAGAGAGAAGATCTAGGAAGAGGCCTTATATTAACCGCATTGAAAAATAGACTTGGTTAAATCTAGCAGAAAATTGTTGTATTGTCTCCCCTGGCAGTATTTTCAACTAGTTATACTCTTTTATAATCAAGAAAGGGTTTTGTCTGACCACCCACCTATCAAGAAAAACTTTGACGAACTGCTGGAAATTTGAGATGCTCACTTTAGGCAGGGTTTTGAAGCAACTCTTGACTTTGCCTTGCAAAGAAAGAACAAAAAGCCTAATACTGACATCCTCTTCATTAACTTCAAAAAGTTCGAGAAAAGACTCAAAATTTAGTACATGTATCTTAGCAATGATGTTGTCACATTCACCATCAAATCTTGGTAGATATAGGTCATGCTTTTTAGGGAAAGCATGGGATATAGGAGGTAAAATCAGAGGCTTGTATCGATCTGGAATTTTACAAGGTATAGGAGTATGTACAGAAGCTGTAGAATCAATCTTGGTCTCTTGAGGCTCATCAGTTCGAAGACAATCATCACAAGCTTCAGAAAAATGGCCTTGATCAAGCTCAATGGCATGCAAATATTTGGTATTCACAATCTTCAAAGGGAAGGAATCCAATGCAGGCCAAGGATATTTTCTCAAATACAATATACTTTGCAAAGCCTTCTTGACATTCTCAGGAAACGAGAAGAAATAATTTACAATGAAGAACAAAATGTCTTGGATGAAATTCCAACTTGACTACCTGATCTGTCCATATTGTCCTTTCATGTTTCTGCTGATCGAGTTCATCCTCCAATGGAGTCCTTGGATCTGATGTTGAAACTGATTTAGAGTCGCTAGGTGAATGATTTTAGCCTTCCTGTGTCTGATCGTTGTCCACCATCAACAATCAAATCTGAACTTGATTACATTTTGTTGAGGAACACAAAACTACGTTCCCCAGTATGGTCACCACTATGTTAGGGCCTAAATCTACCTCAGACTGAGAAAGGCAAGTCTAGGGTAACATTAAACCACACTTAACCTGGTAGCTAGCCCTACCAGGGTGGGAGAGGGCTCTCTCCTTGTCAATCTCAAAGAAAATATGGCAAGTAAGGCTTGAGCTGGAGAGATCATGCAATTTTCATGAGTCCTCTTCAAACAATAAAAAACATGTAGAACTAAATAAACCCTAAGGTAGAGCATTGAAACACCAATGAATTCCACCTTTAAACTTGATTCATTTAGTTATGTAGAAAGAGAGAGATGATGGCACACATAAACATAATATCAACTGAATTACAAAGAAGAACACAATGCTAAATCACATTACCACAAGAATCCCACAAAATGCTGCAAAACCCTGGTTTATTTCCTTGCCAAACTGCGGAAGTGATGTACAAAGTAGCTCAATGCATCCACAAGAGTCCAACCTTTACAAATGATTAAGAAAGTACAAGATATAGGCATCAAAGCACCTATGCTAGCCATTAGGGGTCAAATTCATGAGTCTAGGAGCTGTTTCAACAAGATCTAAACTAGGAACTAAAAAATCGGCAGTGGAACAACTTGCCTCTAAAATTAGGAAACTGATTCATTCATCATCAAAACAACTCTAATTGATGTATCTACCTCCTGAGGTCATTTTTCATCATTTTTACATTATGTTACATCAAGTTACATCATATTACATCATGAATTTATCAAAGAGAGAAGAAAAAGTCAAACTGGTAGAAAACTAGGCGAAATTATGAGCAAATAGGAAAAACTGGCAAATTTTTCTCCTATGCATAGCGCCACTGATTCTAAGCGTAGCGCTTTTTACAGGCTAGTTTTGGAAGGCTTCCCGAAGTCCAAATCAGATGTAGAATAGCTCATTGGAAAGCTTGGTGAGTCTACTTTCTGGGACAACTTGAATATTTTGATTTGGAGTCCATTTTCCCCTGTAAAAATGAAATCTTCCAAGGTTGCTTCAAGTGTGGCAAAAAAGTGGTAGAGAGGGCACTTTTTGGGTGTTTTTCGCCCTTTTGGAGGTCCAAAACTTGTCACAATTTCTCAGCCATTTCTAAGCATGCATAAATTGTCATGGTGATTCCAAAAATGTAAAGTTTTTTTCAAATGGAGGCCCCCGTCAAGAGCGTAGCGCCGGTGGCGCTATGCACCTATTGGAAAAACCTGCTTTTTACATAAAAAATTCAAAAATGACAAAACCCTCCAAATTCCTTGAAATTTGGTGCGAGTGATCCTTTTTAGGTGCTTTGTTGGGCTAATGATGCTTCAACCAAGATCTTGAGTTTATCATGCTCTTTCTTTTCTCCTTAAGGCCTTACATGGAACTGTCACTAAGGGTTTCTTCCTCCATTTCATACTCACTGTCCATCTCCATTGTTTTCCCTTGGTTTTGAAAAATGTGGTTGCATATGGATGTTGTATGGATAATAGTGTGGAAATAAGGTGAAGGAATGAAATGGGCAGAGTGCATGTGAAAATGTATGCTGAACAAAGTTTAGGGAAGTAGTGTAGGGTTTTAGGGAGAGTGGGTAGAGTTTAATGATGTGAGTAGGGATTGTAGGATTTGGGAAGTAGTGTAGGGTTTGGGAGAGTTGGTAGGGTTTTAGTGATGTTAATAGGGTTTGGGGAGTGTAGAGTTTGGGAAATTATATGTGTAGAATGGGATTAAGGGGAAAATGTATGAGGGGAATGGGATTAAGGGGATAGGGTATACAACCACTAATGCAATGAAGAAAACTAGGGTTTCACCCTAGAACCTAGGGTTTTAGTTTGAAGGACACAAAACACCAATCTTAGTAAACAAACCCTAACACACAAGATAGGATTCATGTACTTACTTGTTTAGAGGAGAAATTGATGTTTTGAGGACAAATGGTGAAATTTTCAACAATTTGTAGCCCAACTGGTAGGTGTGTAGTGCACTCACCCAGGTGCGTAGTGCACTTTGAATGCATAGCGCCTGAACAAAACTCAGTGTAAAATCTGCACCAGGTGCATAGCACCAGCTGACAGGTGCATATCTCTTTTTGCAGGACACTTTTGGAGGCCTTCCTCATGTTCAAATTAGGTGTTCCATATCGCGTTGGAAATATTATCGAGTCTACTTTCCAACACAACTTGAAGTTTTCAATTTGAAGTTCATTTGCCCTGTCAAAAGTCATTTCTCCCAAGATTGGTCAAAATGTGCAAAATGAGGCTGCCTAAATGCAGAGTGCTATTGCAGTCAACTTTTGAAGGTCTTCCTCAACTCCAAATTTAGCTCATGATAGCTCATTGGAAATCTATCTCTATCTAGATATCATTTCACTCATCAAGAAAGTCATTTGGCGAACCAAGCTAGGAGAAATCTTCATTTTCCTAAGGTTAATCCAGAGGTGTAGTAATTCTCTTGGGGCAACAATATTTTTGACATTTCTCTAAAACCATGACACCTATGTAAAAAGTGAAGGAGGTTTTTCTTGGTTGGCCTATTTTACACAAAAATATTTCTCATTTTTTTCAAATTCATCTTCTATTTCTCAGAAACATCATTGAAGTAAAACCTACCTCGATGTGTGGAACAACGGATTTGTTGAAATGAAGGGAAATGAAGGGAATAAGGGGCTTCTAAATTCTTGAGGAAATTTTGGGAAGTAGGGAGGGATGTTAAGAAGTAGGGGAAAGTGGAATTACAAAGATTGAGTGAGGGGAAGGGGTCCAAAAGGGATAAACACAGGCCTATCCTAGAAAGTTGTCAAATTGTAGCAAAAAACTAGGATTTGTGGAAAAATGGGGAATTTGAGGGATATCAGTGGTGGGAAGTGTTTAATAAGGTACATTAAGGATAGGGGAAGGTGTATGAACAGTAGGACACAAGTTTTGTTGATGATTTGACCATCCAAGATAAATTACCTTCAAAACCCTACGAGAGGGAAATGAACCTTACCTAGGCACAACTGAAGCATGAACAAGGTGTAAAATGACCCATTGGAAACTGAAATGATGATGACAACTCTTTGAATAATGGTACACTCAGCTGAATGGTGACATGGACCGAAATTTGGATAAATTTGAAAGGATTGAAAACAAACCCTAGACCTAATACATAGTGACCAAATTTTACTTGAAGGCTCACTAAAATGACAAAATTTGACCTTGACACCCTAAAATCACTTTGTAAGAGCATGTTTGATCACTGGAGGAAGGCTTCAAATACTGACACTAACATTGGCTCAAATAGGGATGGTAGCTCCTTGGAGGTGCCAAGAACCACAAAGCTTTGGGAGATTAGACCAATGCCTTATCCATTGGGCCACGGAGTCAAAAAATCAAACTGAAATGCATGACTGAAAACTAATGACTTGATGACACAAACTGGCTTGAGACTGACTCAATACTAAAACACAACTGACAAACTGGAAAATATGCTCAAAATGGATCTTATTCAATGAAACCTACTCTAACTCTTCCATTCATCACTTGATCAAGTGAAGTGAAATAAGCAATGCAACCATGTAAGTATTCTAGTTACTATTTGAATTCTCCATAAGTGCTTGCTTATGATCAACAAGAGAGAACTACTGAAAGGCAACTCCCATGAAAACTTGTAAACTGATCCATTGAATGATATGGATTCTCTATCTGACTTCAAAAATACTGCATAAGGATCTTGAAATTCATGTGCACTAGGACTTATCTCATCAAATGGATTACTTTTCTTCTCCTCATACCATGAATGAAAACTTTCATCTGAGCTTTGTGACGAGATTCCTGTTGAAAATGACAATGAAACCAACTTCCGGATCAAACTTTCACCATTGTTTTCAAGCTCACAGTTAGCTAATGAAGAAGGAATTTGACTGTAGACATCATCCAACACAACAACTATTGGATCGTGAAAATTTTGAAAAGACTGCTGCAACCCATTTTCTATTGGCTCCGATGAGATTACATGAGTTTCTATAGGCTGCCCATTTGAAGATATACTATGCAAATGATCCTTCAAAAATTGAAATGATTCAAAACAAAATGGTACAGAATCATCTTGCATCATTTGATCATATGGTCTAGCTTCCAAGTCTTCATCTACAACTTGACATTCAATGGCATTCAGGGGCTAAAAATCTGGATATGACAAGTCTTGAACAAGGATTTCATTGCCCTCAAGATGGTCCAGATCAAGACTTGTCAACAGATGATTTCTGATCACATGAAAGTTGTCTCTCATGAACTGAAACAAAGCTGCAAAACAAAAAGGCAAATATCCTTCAGTTACTTCAAAATTTTTTGCACTTTCCTCCTCACTTCCATAGCTAATATGCATCAACTGATCACTATACTCGAGCTGCAAATGAACCTCCTCCTCCCACAAACTAGCTGCTGATTTGTATGCAAGATTAACTTCTATTTGGAGAACATAATCATCATCATCATACTGATCAAACTTAGGAAAATTATTAGTATAAAACACATCATCAAGCATACATGTCATATCAACAAATCTCTCTTCTCCAAGATGATCTATAAAACAATCATTATCAGGTCTATGACAACTGGGATAAGGAAGAAAATGTTTTGGATCAACAATTTGTTCTTCTTCAATCAACGAGTCATGATCTTAAACATCATACTCATTCCTTGTAGTGATCTTCTGCATCATCTATTTCACTGCACTTACCAAAATGTCAAGCTTTACCTCTAAAGATGTTAATTCCTTTGGATCTATGTTCTTTGCCTATTCTTCCTTCAACTTTGCCCTTCTGATCAAAAAATGAGCCTCTACATCTATTGCATCGTTCTACATCTCTTCAAGTGTTGAAAGGTTTCTTTCCCTTAGCTGAAACTCCATTTCCGATCAAAGGCTTCCAGGTAGTGCAAGAGAGCAACTCCAGGAGGAGGCCTTATATTAACCAGCATCAAAAAACAGACTTGGTTAAATCTGGAAGAAAATTGTTGTACTGTCTCCCCTGGCAGTATTTTCAACTAGTTATACTCTTCTATAATCAAGAAATGGTTTTATCTGACCACCCACATGTCAAGAAAAGCTTTCATGAACTGCTGGAAATCTAAGATGCTCGCTTTAGGTAGGGTTTTTAACAAACTCTTGACTTTGCCTTGAAAAGAAAGAGAAAAAAGCCTAATACTGACATCCTCTTCGTTAACTTCAAAAAGGTCGAGAAAAGACTCAAAATTTTAGTACATGTCTCTTAGCAATGATGTTGTCACATTCACCATCAAATCTTGGTAGATATAGGTCATGATTTTTAGGGAAAGCATGGGATATAGGAGGTAAAATCAGAGGCTTGTATTGATTTGGAATTTTACAAGGTATAGGAGTATGTACATAAGCTGTAGAATCAGTCTTGGTCTCTTGAGGCTCATCAATTCGAAGACAGTCATCAGAAGCTTTAGAAAAAGTGTCTTGATCAAGCTCAAAGGCATGCAAATTTTTGGTATTCATAAAATTCAAAGGGAAGGAATCCAATGCTGGTCGAGGATATTTTCTCAAATACAATATACTTTGCAAAGCCTTCTTGCCATTCTCTAAAAACGAGAAGAAATTATTTACAATGAAGAACAAAATGTCTTGGATGAAATTCCAACTTGAATACCCGATCTGTCCATATTGTCCTTTCATGTTTCTGTTGGTCGGGTTCATCCTCTAGTGGAGTCCTTGGATCTGATGTCGAAACTGATTTAGAGTCGCTAGGTGAATGATTTCAGCCTTCCTGTGTCTGATCGTTGTCCACCATCAAAAATCAGATCTGAACTTGATTACATTTTACCGAGGAACACAAAACTATGTTCCCCAGTATGGTCGCCACTATGTAAGGGCCTAAATCTACCTCAGGCTGAGAAAGGCATGTCTAGGGTAACATCAAACCTCGCTTAACCTGGTAGCTACCCCTACCAAGTCGGGAGAGGGCTCTTTCTTTTCAATATCAAAGAAAATATGGTAAGTAAGGCTTGGGATGACTGATATGAATAGTAATTTTAGGGTAGGTATGCTTTCTCAGAGGAATTTGTTTGATTTTAATGGTTGGTTGTTGGATCAGATGGGGAAGGCAGATTTGGGTCTGGGAAATCAACATAGATTTGCAGAGGTTTCTATGGGGCGAGGTCAGCAAGTGTTTTAACACTTTGAAATGAATGTGATGGTGAGCCTAAAGACTAGTGAGGAGTTGGAGAGGGCATGCAATTGTCATGAGTCCTCTTCAAATAGTAGAAAACATGTAAAACTAAATAAACCCCAAGGTAGAGCACTGAAACACCAACGAATTCCACCTTCAAACTTGATTGATTTAGTTATGTAGAAAGAGAGAGATGATGGCACACATAAAGATAATATCAACTGAATTACAAAGAAGAAAACAATGCTAAATCACATTACCACAAGAATCCCACAAAATGCTGCAAAAACCTGGTTTATTTCCTTGCCAAACTGCGGAAGTGATGTACAAAGTAGCTCAATGCATCCACAAGAGTCCAACCTTGACAAATGACTAATAAAGTATAAGATATAGGCATGAAACCACCTATGCTAGCCATTAGGGGTCGAATTCATGAGTCTAGGAGCTGTTTCAACAAGATCTAAACTAGGAACTGAAAAATAGGCAGTGGAACAACGTGCCTCTAAAAATTAGGAAACTAATTCATTCATCATCAAAACAACTCTAACTAATGTATCTCCCTCCTTAGGTCATTTTTCATCATTTTTACATTATGGTACATCAAGTTACATCATATTACATCATGAATTTATCAAAGAGAGAAGAAAAAGTCAAATTGGTAGAAAACTAGGCGAAATTCGGAGCAAACAGGCAAAATTGGCAAATTTTTCTCCTATATGTAGTGCCACTAATTCTAAGCGTAGAGATTTTTACAAGCCAGTTTTGGAAGGCTTCCCGAAGTCCAAATTAGGTGCAGAATAGCTCATTAGAAAGCTTGGTGAGTCTAATTTCTGGGAAAACTTGAATATTTTGATTTGGAGTCCATTTTCCTCTCCCTTGTGTGGGAAAATAGTGGCAGAGAGGACAATTTTTGGGTGTTTTTGGCCCTTTTGGAGGTCCAAAACTTGTCAAAATTTCTCAGCCATTTCTAAGCATGCATAGCCTTTCATGGTGATTCCAAAAATATAAAGTTTTTTGAAAATGGAGGCCCCCATCAAAAGCATAGCGCCAGTGGCGCTACGCACCTTTTGGAAAAACCTGCATTTTACATAAAAAAAAAATTCAAAAATGACAAAAAATGCTCCAAATTCCTTGAAATTTGGCATGAGTGATCCTTTTTAGGTGCTTTGTTGGGCTAATGATGCTTTAGCCAAGACCTTGAGTTTATCATGCTCTTTCTTTTCTCCTTAAGGCCTTCCATGGAACTGTCACTAAGGGTTTCTTCCTCCATTTCATACTCACTGTCCATCTCCATTGTTTTCCCTTGGTTTTAAAAAATGTGGTTGCATATGGCTGTTTTATGGATAATAGTGTGGAAATAAGGTGAAGGAATGAAATGAGCAGAGTGTGTGTGAAAATGTATGCTGAACAGAGTTTAGGGAAGTAGTGTAGGGTTTTAGGGAGAGTGGGTAGAGTTTAATGATGCGAGTAGGGATTGTAGGGTTTGGGAAGTAATTTAGGGTTTGGGAGAGTTGGTAGGGTTTTAGTGATGTGAATAGGGTTTGGGGAGTGTATATTTTGGGAAATTATATGTGGAGAATGGGATTAAGGGGAAAATGTATGAGGGGAATGGGATTAAGGGGATGGGGTATACAACCACTAGTCCAATGAAGAAAACTAGGGTTTCACCCTAGAAGCTAGGGTTTTAGTTTGAAGGACACAAAACACCAATCTTAGTAAACAAACCCTGACACACAAGATAGGATTCATGTACTTACTTGTTTAGAGGGAGAAATTGAAGTTTTGATGCAAATGGTGAAATTTTCAACAATTTGTAGCCCAACTGCCAGGTGTGTAGTGCACTCACCCAGGTGCGTAGCAAATTTTGTATGCATAGCACACTTTGTATGCATAGCACCCGAACAAAACTCAGTGTAAAACCTGCGCTAGGTGTGTAGCACTAACTCTATGCTTAGCGCCAGCTGACAAGTGTGTATCACTTTTTGCAGGACACTTTTGGAGGCCTTCCCTATGTCCCAATTGGGGGTTCCATAGCTCGTTGAAATCTTATCAAGTCTAAGTTCCAACACAACTTTAATTTTTCAATTTCGAGTTCATTTTCCCTATCAAAAGTCAAATTGTCTAAGACTGATCAAAATGTGCAAAATGAGGCTGCCTAAATGTAAACTGCTATTGTAGTCATCTTTTGAAGGTCTTCCTCAACTCCAAATTGAGCTCATGATAGCTCATTGAAAATATATCTCTATCTAAATATCATTTCAGTCATCAAGAAAGTCATTTGGCCAACCAAGCTAGGAGAAATATTGATTTTCCTAAGGTTCCTCCAGAGGTGCTATGATTCTCCTGAGGCAACTATATTTTTAACATTTCTCTAAAACCATGACATTTTTGTAAAACGTGAAGGAGGTTTTTCTTCCTTGTCCTATTTTAGACAAAATACTCTCGCATTTCTTTCAAATTCATCTTCTATTTCTCAGAAACATCGTTGGAGTAAAACCTACCCCGATGTGTGGAATAGGGGATTTGTCGAAATGAAGGGAATGAAGGGGAAAAGGGGCTTCTAAATTCTTGAGGAGATTTTGGGAAGTAGGTAGGGATGTTAGGATATAGGGGAAAGTTTAATTTCAAATATTTAGTGAGGGGAAGGGGTCCAAAAGGGCTAAACACAGGCCTAGCCTAGAAAATTGTCAAATTGTAGCAAGAAACTAGGGTTTGTGGAAAAAAGGGGAATTTGAGGGATATCAGTGATGGGAAGTGTTTAATAAGGTACATTAAGGATAGGGGAAGGTTTAAGAACATCAGGACAGAAGTTTTGTTGATGATTTGACCATACAAGAGAGGTTATCTTCAAAACCCTAGGAGAGGGAAATGAACCTTACCTAGGCACAATTGAAGCATGAACAAGGTGTAAAATGACTCATTGGAAACTGAAATGATGATGAAAACTCTTTGAATGATGGTACACTCGGCTAAATGGTGACATGGAATAGCATTTGGATAAATTTGAAAGGAGTGAAAACAAACCCTAGACCTAATAACTAGTGACCAAATGTTACTTGAAGACTCACTGAAATGACAAAATTTGACCTTGACACCCTAAAATCACTTTGTAAGAGCATGTTTTATCACTGGAGGAAGGCTTCAAAGACTGACACTAACAAGATCAAAGGCCCACCATATTCCAAAAGTTGATATGAGGAAGTTTGATGGCAAGGATCCCGCAACATGGATATTACAGATGGAGCAATTTTTCAATCTCAATAATGTGAAAAACACACAAAAGGTACACATTGAAACTTTATATTTGGAACCAAATAAGTTTGTATGGTATCAATGGCTTTGATATCGTAAACAAATTATCAATTGGGCTATTTTTACGGAATAATTGACAACACATTATGAGGATACAAAAAGCAACACTTTTTTTAGCCAATTGATAAGTCTCAAACAAAAGGGTTCAATAATGGAGCACATTGAGGAGTTCCAAAAATTGAACATAAGGGTAGAAAATATTCCAGAGGAGCATAGGATTGATGTGTTCATATTGAATTTAAAGGATAATATCCAACATGATGTTCGCCTTTGGGAACCTGATTCATTAGAGAAGGCATTCAGGTTAGCAAGAAAAATGGAAAGCAAAATTATGGTAACTAGGAAGCATACCACTCACAACTATAAAGATGGAAGTGTTGTCCCTAGTCTTCCACAACCTATAGGGTTGACACCACAACAATTGGAAGAAAAAAGAGCAAAAGGGCTTTGTTACAGTTGTGATAGCAAATACACTAAAGGTCATAAGTGTGCTGAGAAGAAATTATTCTACATAGATTGTGAAGAGGAAGAAGAAAAGGAGCAAGAAATGTCAAAAGAAGAGGATATACTCCAGGAACAAAGCCTAGATCAAGAACAAATGAATTCGACCATATCTTGTAATGCATTGGCGGGAATTACCACTCCTCAAACCATCAAGATAGAAGGACAAATCAAGAAGAAAAAGGTAATAGTGTTGATTGATTCAGGAAGTACCCACAATTTTATTCATTGTTAGGTAGCAAAAGAATTGAATTGCTTCCTATATCTAGCACCAGAGTGTCAAGTGATGATTGCAAATGGAGGAACAATAAATTGCTCTGGAAATGCCATAATGTCAAGCTATCCATGGGAGAATATGTATTGACTAGCCCAATGCTTTCCATTCCAATGGGAGGTGCTGATGTTGTACTAGGAGTCCAATGGCTACAATCCTTGGGTACAATAGCTTTTAATTTTCAAGAACTTTTCATGAAATTTTCTATGGAAGGAAAGGA
>APFE030532034.1:0-25904 GCA_000404065.3 Pinus taeda | reverse complement strand
TTTTTGGACAAAATTATTTTCTTGTCTCGGTAGTCAGTTAGCTCATAGCTCATCTTATCTCCTCAATCTTAATGGGCAAACTGAGATAGTAAAAAAATGTTTGGAAGGATATCTTCGTTCTTTGTATCTGATAAACAGACACAATGGGTCATGGTGCCTTCTCGCTGAATGGTGACATAACACTTCCTTCATAAAACATAAAATTGACGCCATTTTGGCACTTTATGGATTCAGCCACCATCCATCACATCATATTTAAGAGAAAATTCTAAGGTTCAAGCAGTGGAACATCACATCGAGCATCAACAACAAGTCCTCCAACTCTTAAAGGATAACCTCATGTTGGTGCAGAATAGAATGAAACAACAGGCAGATCAACATCACAGCGAAAGAAGTTTTGATATAGGTGATTGGGTATTTCTATGGCTACAACCATATAAAAAAATGTCCCTCAAGCAAGCTAAGAAGAATAATAAATTATCACCAGAGTATTATGATCCATACAAGGTGTTGCAAAATATTTGTACTATGGCATACAAATTGGAGCTTCCTGCAGCTTCTCGAGTGCACCTAGTTTTCCATGTTTCATGTTTAAAGAAGATTATAGGCGACAAGATCCCGGTTCAAACAATATTTCTAGAACTTGACGAGGAAGGAAAAATTATATTGGAACCGGAAACAATCATAGAAACAAGAAATTGATAGCTACAAAATTGATCAATTTCGGAGTATCTCATAAGTGGAAGAAATTATTCGTGGAAGATTCCACATGGGAGAATGAGAATTTTATACAAAAGCATCTAGAACTACTCAAATGTTGAGGACAACACTTTTTTGAAGGAGAGGGGCATGTTAGGTCCCTATAATAGTAGTGATTACTCCATTATTATTGTAGTTGTATCCCTTATTAATATTGTTGTGCCCCTATTGTCCCCATATTTAACTGTGCCCCATGAATCCCTCTATTGTTTTTTTTTGTGCTTTATATTAATTATTGTAGGTTGGCTAGGTTTATATTGTGACTCCTTAGAATTCTATATATAGAAAGGAGGTTTTGTCATTTGAATCATCAAAGAATCATTCATTTGTGTAATGTAAAGGAGGTTTCCCCCTCGAAGAGGCTGAATTCTAAGGTGTTGATCTATCTTTTCTATTTTTTTGTGAACTGGTTTCATAACATGGAGTAAACATAGCAGTGCTTCCCTGGTGGCTAAGGGCCCGACCCTAGTAGATCCACTTTCTTCTTGTATCACTATTTAACAATTACAGTCGTGTGTGGTTTGATTTTCTTTTCATTTCCTTAATTCGCTTTATTCAGTAATCTTCTGTTTCTGAACATTTCACTGAATTACTCTATTATATCGAAATCGTAATTGGAGAGTAAGATTATTATTCACAACTTAAAATTTCATGTTGTTCATTCTGAAACAATATTGCACTGTCTAATTGGGATTCTGTTGTTCATTTATAGTTGTGATTGCTGTTCATTTAACTACAGTTCACTTTCAATTGCGATTGTTGTTCATTTAACTACTATTCAATTATAACTGCAATTGCAATTCCTATAACTGTGGTTAATGTCCATTATGCTAGAATAAGATTATTGATTCAATTACTCTATATTCATTGTGTGGTTACACTTAATTAGGTTTGTTGTTCCTTTATTAGTTGAAGATTGCTATTCAATTCATTTCAACTAAGATTGTTGCTCAATTCATTTATGTAGATTAAGCCTTGTTGTTCGACCTTTTCAATAGATTTAGTTGTTATTCCTTTTCTGCTAATCAAATTTTTATTTCTAGTATTTACTTTAGTGTGTATAGAAAGATCTACAACTGTAACGAACATTGACTACTGCTGTCTAAGTTCTCAGATTGGAGATCTTGTCTGTGATTGATTTTCATTTACATCAGTTTACAGGGGAAAGAGTTATCATTATTGAATCCATGACTGATGGCTGCGGAATAAACAATTTAGTTACAGAGCATTTAAGTTTCTTACCATTACAATTAGATTTTGTTTCCAGCATTCATTTACTTTTGCAAGCACTATACTACAAACATTACTCTTGAACAAGTGACTACCTCAGACTGAGTACACCCTTGAGATAAAAAATCGTTCCTGGATTGATAATTAATGTAGGATAAATAGGGGTTAAAAGACACCTTTTATCACTCAACATTTTGGCGTCGTTGTCAGGGAGAGTGTAGCCATTTATTTCTTTTGAAAAGAGAGTAGTGTGAGTACCTGCTAGGAGAGAGTTGGGTTTTAAAAACAAAAGGTAAGACCTTGCGTACAGAGCATGTAACAGCCTTGCTCCCCCGCCCACTTTCCCGTAGATTTGTTGATTATTTTGGGTAGAAATAATTATTTAATTTGTGTGCATGACTAAGTAAAAAAATCCTGAAAAGAATCAAAAACCACTACCCAAACCTGATAAAGCTAAGGGACTGGTGACCCTTGGTTGATCGACCTTTATAGACGATATCATTAAAAAAGAAGAATCTCAACCATCAATAGGCCCTAGAAAAGTTGCTTCTAAACAACCTACTAGCTCCCTTCGGGCCACAAAATCACCATCTGTAGCCTTTTTTGAGGTGCACAACCAAAGAGAGGAGTAGGAGTTTGAAGAAATTGAGAATTTTAGCCCAAAATCATTACAAGAAGGGAACCTTAGTAATCTCTATGAAGGAGGAGGAGAAATAGGGGAAACAGAAGAACCAAGATCTTCTCTTGGAATAGTTCAGCCACTAAGCAACCCAAATAAGGGAAGTGTTGTCAAAATCATCCAGAAGAAAGCTGAAGAACCTAAAGAGCTAAGATCCCCCTAGATATTAGTTCAGCAAGGAACTCTCATCATCACAGACCAACGAAGTGTTTTTAAGGCCATTCCTACTCCTTCTAGTCAGCCTAGGAATAACTCTCTAGAAATCTCAAAAGGATATTGGCACATATTTGATCAAATGGCCTAGAACCAGCAAACACCTCAAACCTCCACACTGCAATATCCCATTATAGATACTGCAGTTAATGCACCTATGAAGGCCATTCCTCTCCAACATATTCCTACATTCCATGGCCTAACATCAAAAGATCCAGATGCATTTATGTTTGAATTCGATGTATTATGTTGGGGGCGTGACTATACCACCGATCCCCAAAAGTTAAAATTATTTCCCTCCACATTAAAAGGAGCAGCTTTATGATGGTTTATGGGGTTAGGTGGAGGTGTTATAAATGACTGGGATGAGATGAAAGTTGCTTTTCTAAAGAAATATCGGGATTATTGTAGGTATAGAGAATTAAAGGATGAAATATTTTAGATGGTAGCCAGACCTAATGAGACACAAGAAGAGTATGTTGAATGTTTTCAATATAGTCTTCAGAGATCTCCTTGTGCATCATTACCCTTACTTAAAAATATGTTAAACATGACATTAATTAAAGGGATGAAGGAACAAAGGGTTGAAACACTAAATATTGTGGGAAAAGGTGACATATATCAAGAAAATTTTGCTCATATTATTAATTTGTGTATCAGGAGTTTAAGAGGCAGTACAAGGCTAAAACCAGCAGAACGTGACATGCTCATAAGGGACAACAATATCTCCGGTGGAGGAGTAAGCCACGCAAAAATTGAGAATTTACTAGAGGATTTGAAAACTGATATATTGGGGACTCTCACAACACAACTCGATATTATGCAAGCTTAAACAGAAACAAGCAACAACAAAACAAAACATGGCAATATTTTGCCCTAGATGTAGAAAGAAACACATCCATAAAGAGTGCCCACTAGATGTAGTTCAAGTCTGCACTATTTGTACAAAAGATTACTCCACAAAGAAATGCCCCTCACTCTCGGGTTTGAAAGCAGTGTAAAGAAGCGGAAGAAGAATCAGAACCAGTGTACCTACTCAATCAGCACCGTCAATGGCAACCACGAGAACCAAGTATGCCCTCCGATCCATCTTGTTCTTTCCAACCTCCACAATATCATGCTTAGAAATATAATACAATGTGGCAAAATCAACCACCCTTTCTAAGCTAGTCACAATAACCATTTCCCTCATCACCATGGCCAAATAAAACAAGCCAAACTAGTTGGCCAAACTTTCCCTACTCTCCACCATGTTGGCAAAACAATGCATACCCAACACAATGGTCCCCTTCCACTTTGCAGAGTCAAGCATGGAAGCTAAACTGGAAAAGACCGATGAATCAGCTAGCTGGAACCATCCCTCTCCCTCAACCCACACTGCCAGTGCCATATACACTACAACAAAATCCCCAATCCAACTTAAGACCACAACTCCCAGCCCAACGCAACCCGAACCCTAATAATAGACGGGTTCAATCTATTCAAATAATCAAAACACTAGAACTAGAAACTGACGTAAGGGAATGCAACAACCTTTAATTAAGGTCTGGGTGCATAATAGAAACCGAGGGAGATAAAAATGCTGAAGCTGAAAATCCGTTACCTATAGAACAACCACTACAAGAAGAGGATGTGGTCAGACAACAAACCCATGACCAAGAAACCATGTCTTCTCCCCCATTCCTAGAATGATTAATCATACTGTGCCCTATAGAACATCCTCACTTTGATCTTTTGGCAGAACTAAGAAATTTGTGTATAAAAATCCCACTCCTCCAAGCTATCCAAGATATCCCAATATATGCAAAAACCATCAAAGAGTTATGTATAAGAAAGCCAAAGAGGAGAATAACAACTAATCCAACCATCTAAGTACTTGGCACCCTATCTGATCTATTATTAGGAAGAGAAGAACCTGTCAAATATGAAGACCCAGGGAATCCTATAGTGATAGTGCAAATCAATGGACAAATCTTTTCAAATGCCCTAGTTGATTTAGGGGCTGTAATTAATATTTTAACAGACACCATTTGTCAAAAGCTTGGCATTACATCAGTGGAACAAACCACCACCTTATTGGAACTAGCTGACTGATCGATAGTTAGGCCAGAAGGTGCACTACACGATGTAATGGTATATGTAGATTCCTGGGAATACCTTGTTGACTTTTTGATAATCAACCCCAAAAACCGACTCTACAGAAACCCTTTAATCTTAGGTAGAACTTGGCTAGCGATTGTTGATGCTTACATTGGCTGTCGATAAGGTAGTATGACTATAACTAGAGGGAGTAATATCAAGAATATAGCCCTATACCCTCTAGCTCAGCCAAGTTTAACAATAATGAAAACTAACAAAAAACCTGTATCATATCTTACAGAAAACATTAGGTCCCCATTAACCATAGAAGATGCCCTCAATTTTAAAGACCAAACAGAGGATGATGTTATTAACAACTTCATTAACCAATCTAAATCTAGATCCCATGTACAATGTCACGTGATAGAGGCAACATTTGATAATGAACTAGAAGAAGATCCCCTCAAAGACACTCATGATCAATCAATACTCACTACCTCTATTTCAAACATCAAAACTATAAAGATTGAGACAGGAAAAACCTTGAACATTAACAAAACCTGACTCCTGAACAAGAAGAAAAGCTGGTCCAACTACTGAGAAAATATAAGGAAGCTTTTGCATGGGATTATCCAGACATGAAGGGAACTGATTTCTAGCTATGTATGCACCACATTTATACAGAAAAGGATGCTAGACCCATTTGCCAACCCCAACGGAGACTCAACCCTCACTTGAAAGATAATGTGAAAGCTGAGTTACAAAAACTTTTAGATGTAAACTTTATTTATCCAATCTCCAATAGAAAGTGGGTCTCTCCATTAGTAGTGGTGCCAAAGAAGAATGGAAAATGGAGGATTTGTGTAGATTACAGAGAATTAAATAAAGCAACCCAGAAAGACCACTTTCCTCTTCCATTCATTGATCAGGTATTAGACACATTAGAAAGAAAGAAATTATTTTCTCTCTTGGATGGCTTTAGTGGATACTATCAGATTCAGATTGCCCTTGAAGACCAGGATAAAACTACTTTTACCTATCCTTGGGGAACATTTGCTTACAGAGTCCTACCCTTTGGCCTATGTAATGCCCCTGCCACATTTCAGAGGGCCATCCTCAGCATCTTTTTAGATTTAATAAATGAAGGGCTCGAGGTATATATGGATGATTTCACACCATATGGAGATGATTTTGAGCCAATACTAGACACATTGGAAAAGGTGTTGCAACGATGTATTGCCACCAGGCTCTGCTTGAGCCATGAAAAGTGCCATATGATAATGACCGAAGGGCTCATCGTAAGTCATTATATCTCAACAGCTGGAACATAGGTATACCTACCAAAATTCAAATAATTTTGTTAATACCTACTCCTACCACACAGACAGAGGTACGCAGTTTTCTAGGATTTTCTGGTTATTATAGGAGATTCATAGAGAATTTTTCTCAAATAGCTGCACCTCTATACGCATTGACAGGGAATGTTGATTTTATTTGGACAGATAAATGTGACTATGATTTTGAGGATCTGAAAAAGCTTGTGTTAACAGCCCCAGTTCTTAGAGGCCCAAATTGGGATCTGCCATTTCAAATTTCATCGAATGTTTTAGACACAGTTATTGGAGCAATCCTTGGGCAGGAAGAAGACAAAAAACCATATGCAATCTATTATATTAGCAAGATTTTGTCTCCTGCTGAGCTAAACTATACCATAACTGAAAAAGAATTTTTAGCTGTAATACATGTTGTAAATAAATTTAGGCTTTATATCACTGGATATCCTGTTGTTTTATATACAGATCACTCTGCCATAAAGTACGTAGAAAATAAACCTGTTACAAATGGTAGAGTAACAAGATGGTTGATTTTATCGCAGTAATTTGACATCACAATAAAATATTGACCTAGGAAAGAGAATCATGTAGCTGATTTTCTCTCACGAATGCTGAAGCCAGCGGACACAGCAGTAGTCGAAGATCAATTCCCACATGAACATTTGTTTGCTGTTACTGTCAAGACACCCTGGTATGCTGATGTTGCAAATTATTTAGCAGTAGATAAATTACCAAAGCATCTAACCCCTAATGAACAAAAACAGATTGTGCAACATAGTACCCAATTTTCTTGGATTAGGGGCTACCTATTTCATACAGGGGCAGATATGCACATCAGAAGATGCGTCCGTGAAGACGAAATATTTGACATTCTGAAATATTGTCATGAAGAACTGTGTGGTGGAAATTTCACAGATCACGGGACTGGTCACAAGGTTTTGCAAATAGGTTATTACTGGCCCACAATCTTTAAATATGCTAAGAAATTTGTTCAATCCTGTGACAGTTTCCAAAGAGCAAGATGCCCTAGACAGTCCGACGAGATGCCTTTAAACCCACACCTAGTAATCAAACCATTTGAGCATTGGGCTCTTGATTTTGTTGGTCCAATCAACCCATCATCAAATTAGAAAACCTATATTCTAGTAGCAACAGAGTATGTTACCAAATGGTTTGAAGCAGAGGCACTTCCAAGAGCTACAGAGGACTCTGTGATTCATTTCCTGTTCCAAATATTTGTGTGATATGGCCTCCCGAGGGACATAATCATGGATGGAGGACCATAGTTTGTAGGTAATAAAATCGCTGCAACATTAAAAAATTATCACATTCAACACAAAATTACCATTCTGTATCACCCACAGGCAAATGGCCAAGTAGAGAGCACGAATAAGGTGATAGAGGCAATACTTACAAAAACAATTGCATCTCAGAGATGCAACTAGGCTTCAATATTTCCTGAAGCCTTGTGGGAATATCGAACAACATGGAGAAACACCACTGGCTATTCACCATATCAGCTAGTATTTGGAAAAGAACCCATCTTCCCAATAGAGTTTGAAATACAATCATTAAGAAAAACACAGGAGATCGGTCTGAATTTAAATGAGGCCCAGACTAAAAAATTATAGCAAATTAACGAGCTAGATGAAATTAGGCTCTCGGCTCTTCAACACATTGCATTAATTCAACAACAGAGAGCAAATTGGCACGATGCCCTAATTAAAAAGAAAATCTTACACGAAGGAGATTGGGCACTCCTATATGATTCCAGGTTTCACGATTTTCTGAGAAAGCTTCAGCTAGATGGCTTGGACCGTATGAAATATAGAAAGTGCATGACAATGGCACCATTACTTTGACTACTATTGATGGATCTGGACATACCTTTAAAGCAAATGGTCACTGAGTGTGACTGTACCATAAAACTCTTACTCGGGAATCCTTTTACTAGTAGCTATGGGAAGATTTTGATATGCAGATTCTTGCTGAGGAAAATAATCCTTCCTCAGCATTGGTTCACTAAATAATCCCATTGTTCTTAAATTTTGTACATAAGTTCTTCTTTTCTGCTTGTATAAACTACTTTCTATACAGATTTTTGCATTTCTGCATTTTTTTTTGTTTTTTTGTTATTCCTTTCCAAAGGAACAACATTTCTGCATTTTTGTTGTTCCTTTCCAAAGGAATAGCACTTTTGCATTTTTCTGTTCCGTTTCGAAGGAATAGAATTTCCTCATTTTTGTTGTTCCTTTCTAAAGGAACAACACTTTTGCATTTTGTTGTTCCTTTTCGAAGGAACAACATTTCTGCATTTTTGTTGTTCCTTTCCAAAGGAACAACACTTTCACATTTTGTTGTTCCTTTCTGAAGGAACAACATTTCCACATTTTTGTTGTTCCTTTCCGAAGGAACAACACTTCTGCATTTTGTTTTTCCTTTCTGAAGGGACAACATTTCTACAGTTTTGTTGTTCCTTTATGAAGAAACAACATTTCCGCATTTTTGTTGTTCCTTTCCAAAGGAACAACACTTTCACATTTTTGTTGTTCCTTTGCGAAGGAACAACATTTCCGCATCTTTGTTGATCCTTTCCAAAGGAACAACACCTTCGCATTTTTGTTTTTCCTTTCCGAAGCAACAACATTTCTGCATTTTTGCTGTTCCTTTATGAAGGAATATCACTTTCACATTTTTCTTGTTCCTTTTTGAAGGAACAACATTCCCGCATTTTTGTCATTCCTTTCCGAAGGAACAACACTTTCACCATATTGTTTTTTCGTTCCTTTTAATGGAACAACTCTCCTTCACATTTTTTTCTTTCTGTCGTTCTTTCCAAAGGAACTACAGTTTCAATTTTGAATGATCTTAGGATTTTCTGCCAAAGGATCGGTATTTTTATTTTGCACTTGCTTTATTTTTTGTTCCATTTAAGGAACAACTGTTGTTCCTCTTAAAGAACAACATTTTTGAGTGTATTTTTTCTTTTTTTTTGTTCTTCCTTTTAAGGAACAGCAGTTGTTCCATCTAAGGAACGACACTTTTTGAGTGCATTTTATGTGTGTGTGTGTGTGTTTCTTAATGAACATCATTTAGAGGATTTTTGTGAATGATGGTTCACTGTTTATGATCCCTTTAAGGCACATGTATACATTTATGCAAGAACACAAAAATTAGAGGATACTGAAATCAACAAACCAAAGAAAAATCGTTATCTTTGAAGAAATTGCTTTGTATCGATAAGAAAAAAGAGGAAAGGACACAACTATTTATATCACTTTGTTGTCTTTATTTTCACTAAAACTAATTTTATTGATTATTTTTATCATGTTGGTTCTTTCTTAATCTTCATAATTCTCTTTGAACATTATTATTGAATAAGAGTAAGGGCATATTTTCCTCTATTGAGATGTTCATACTTCTTCCACCATCCCTACTCTTAATGAGTGTTGAACCATCCTCTGTATATAAATAGGAAAGTGTTATATAGAAGAAAAAAGAAGAAGACAAAAACATATATCTATATGATTAATAACATGATTTGTTAGATGAAGGATAGGGGGTCTCATCAAAATCCAGCCTACCATGATCACAAGGAAGTAGTGAAGTCGCATTCCCACTATGGCCACCACACCAGGGATATGATCAAAGAGGCATATTTGGAGGTACTATGACTCCATCAGAACTTAGAAATAGCAAGTATAATGGTATTGATAATTCCCAATATGCACAACTTCTTGTTCCATTGTCATTTATATGTTTTTGCTCTGTAAAAATTAACAGTGTGCTAAGCTTGAACAAAATGGGAGGTAGATCAATATGCAGTGAACCACAGGTGTTAATAATCTCCAACGTTGCATGCGAAATTCTAGTGAGAGCAGGATGTATTTCCTACCTTAACCGACTACAGCAGTCTCATGAAATGGTGGCCATCGAATTTCTGAAGAATTTGTAGGAAGATCATTCCATGTTGAGGGGGAGGCAAATAATAGTAACAGATGCGATAATTGCTGAAGTATCACGACTACCAGCTGTTGGACCGATATGGACCCAAAAAAAAGTGAGACTTCAGGAGGCTATAGTTATGTTTTGGGACGAAGGATAGAGCCTTATCATCAAAGGAAAAGGAGTCATGCCTGCAACCCTAGAAGAACCATGGGCAAAATTAGCCAAAATTATGCAAAGCTACATCACATGCGATGGAAGAAAGGATCTAGTAAGACCACAACATCTCAAATTATTAGTAGTATTAAAACAAAAATATGTTGTAAATTTGCTCGCATATTTAAATTTTTTATTGCATGATGCTGCTCGAAGCATAAGGAAATCTCGTCATACAAAGATGGTAGTAAGTCATCACAACTTAATTCGGCTAATAGTCAGTTATAATCTGGCTCAACAGCAGATTAGTTGGGAAGATTTGGTATTCTCAATAGATGGCGGATTGGCCTTACCAGCCCCAAAAAGAAAAAGAACCACTAGCACATCAATTAGACCGCATAAATGCAGACAGTCCACCAGATTGGGGAGAAGAAATGGAATGTTGGGAAGTCTCCAAGATAATAGTAGCCAACCCTTAGAGATATATGGCTTAGAGGATGAGCAACCCCCACAACTTGAAGGAGGGGAAAATGAAGAAGAAGAATTAGAAGAAAATATAGAAGAGGAACTAGAAGAGGAAACTGAGCACTCCAGCGAGGAAGAAGGGGAGGAAGCAGAGCCACCCAGAGGAAGCCCCTTACAAAATCCTCTGCAAGAAGATAAATTGGCCCAAATTTTGGCCAATATGGGTGAGTATATCCAGCCCCACAGCCCACTCAACCTCAATATTGAGGCAGGACAATCAAAGGAACACTCTACTCATAGCAAGAGTGCATCTGAGGAGATGAATGACGAAGAAGAAATAGAAGTAGAAACCACCTGGGAAATAGTAGATCAAACCAGGGTTAGCTCCCCGAGAAACCTAATTAGGAGGACAAGAACAATGAAGAAGTGTTCCAAACAGAAAATATGGAAATAAGCTAGGGCAAGGGTATAATCCCTAAAGAACAAAGTCCAACCCCAAGAAAAGAAATAGTTATTCCTCCGAAGAAGAAGATGAATGAAATCAAAAGGCTACAAAAGGAATAGTAAAGGCTACTAAATGTAGTAAAACAACTCAGAAAACAAATAAGGGTCCTAAAAATGGGGAGAATCTCAAAAAGAACCCCAGGAACAAAGGATGCAGCCACCCAAACGAAACCCCATAAAATGAAGACCAAGGGGACTCAAACCAAGCCCATATCCATTAGGGACAACAAGGAACAACATGCGACTGTTGCAAACACAGAGGCCCAAATAGAAGACACACCAATCTATAATAAGGATGTCCAGACAGAGGCATTGTCCTCTAGCGTCATGACCGACTAGACAGTTCATGACAAAGAAACACAGACTAAGGAAGCCAAATGTTGCAATAAGAAGATTCAGGTAGATCTTCAACCTAAAAGTGTGTTGATGGACAATGACCCTAGGGTAGTAAAAATCCAAGAGGATCTGGCACAGGCTTAGCAGACCATAGAAAATCTCACAGAAGAAACTGTTCCTCAGGAGAAATATCAAAAGTTATAGCAGCAGGTAAAGAACATCAACGCATCGGAGAACAAGGCCTTTGATAGATGTTGGAGGGCAGAGGAAAAAGTTTAAAAGGTAACCAATAGACTAGACACAGTCACGAGTCAAATGGATACACTCTGTTCTCTATATACTGATGTTCTAGAAAGTAGGGCACCTACCAAAAATTATACTTTGTTTTTGTTAGAAAGGTATTTACAGTTAAAAATTAACGTTGTTAAGGCAGGGGAACCTATAGAGTTAAAAACTATTGATGATTTTATAAACTACTGCAAACATTATGGGGTGAAGTCTGGCGATTGCTATGTGAGTTTTATTTGCATAATTTTGTGTTGGAGGGTGAAATGGAAAAGAATCCCAGTCGTTTTGTGGGTGATATCTAGCTTTAGGCATTCATCTCTTTTGCTGTTAACCAGCTAATGTGGCTAAAGGCCTATAACACCTTTCAGAGACAAGAAAACGAGTTATACCTTTGGGTAAGGGGTGAATTGAAAAACCCATTACAACTATGGGATAAGCATAGAAGCTTAATGAGAAAGAAGGGTGTGATCTAGACATTGGGACCCATTCATAGAGTAGTTATCCAACAAGGGGTAGAATACTTCCTATCCATCAAAAACCTTTCCATAGCAGCAACTAAAATCGAATGGAAGACTTCCAATCAGAATTTTCTGGACAGAGAGCCATTCAATTACAAAAATTTAAAGTTAGTTATTGGTCTCTTGGTTACCTATAGTAACCTCATCTTGAGAGAAGGCCCATATTGGCTAGGTCATAGGTTTCAAAGCCCAATTATCTATTATCTTGCAGCAGGGTATAAGGCCCTATATGAATTAACTGAAGGCCAAACAAGGTGTGTTTTTGAAGTTTTAGCTACACATCATGGTTTTACACCACTTCATGAAAATCCCTCTCTAGCCTATTCCCTAACTGCCTTGCATGTAAATTACACGGTTTTCATGAGGGCATGAAAAAGGGTAAGCAGGGGGGTGTGTTGAGCGATGGAAAAGGTATGTATTTACCATTTATTTCTTTATCTTTTCCTTTGAATCATAACTTCTTTACATTCTAAGATGGTAATATGTTAAATAATTATGACAGAATTAAGGAGATTTGTGATTGATACAAAATAACTAATTATTGTCTTTTTCTATACAGAAAGTGAAGGAAATAGAAAATCACTATTTAGGAGGAAAATAAAAAGCAGAAGAAACTATTGGTCCTTCGACAGGAAGCTGTATCCAGACAAGGAGATCAAGATTGGAGAACATGGTCCAGGAAAAGGAAGAGAAAACAAGACATCAATGCAAGAAGACAAAACGATAAATTGGAGATCAAAGATATAGCGAATCCCTAAGGATCCATTGATCCTTAGAGATCACTGCTTCAAGACTTATTTGTACTCTTGATAATTCCACCTAGCCATTATAAAAAGGGACAGTGCTGGTAGCCCCGGGGTAGATATTATTATTAATTTGTAGAACTTACTGTTCTAATCTCAACTTTTATCATCGACTCTCTTTGAAGAGCAATAGCTGTAAGTCTGCCATATATGATTAATATAAAACTCAGTTGCTATTCCATTATCTGATCCTGGAGAAAACGAAACAGTGCTTCCCTGGTGGCTAAGGGCCTGGCCCTAGTGGATCCACTTGCTTCTTGTATCACTATTTTACAATTACAGTTGTGTGTGGTTTGATTTCCTTTGCATTTCCTTAATTCGCTTTATTCAGTAATCCTCTGTTTCTAAACATTTCACTGAATGACTCTGTTATATCAAAATCGTAATTGCATAGCAAGATTATTATTCACAACTTAAAATGTCATGTTGTTCATTTCGAAACAATATTGCACTATATAATTCATATTCTGTTGTTCATTTATAGTCACGATTGATGTTCATTTAATTATGGTTCATTTACAGTTGTGGTTGTTGTTCATTTCACTATTGTTCACTTACAATTGCGATTGTTGTTCATTTAACTACCATTCAATTATAACTGCAATTGTCATTCCTTTATACTTGTGGTTAATGTCCATTATGCTAGAATAAGATTACTGATTCAATTACTCTATAGTCACTGTGTGGTTACACTTAATTAGGTTTGTTGTTCCTTTATTAGTTGAAGTTTGTTGTTCAATTCATTTCAGTTAAGATTGCTGCTCAATTCATTTTTGTTGATTAAGCCTTGTTGTTTGACCTTTTCAATATATTTAGTTGTTGTTCCTTTTCTACTAATCGAATTGTTATTTCCAGTATTTACTTTAGTGTGGATAGAAAGATCTACAACTGTAATGAACATTGACTACTGTCGTCTATGTTCTAAGATTTGAGACCTTGCCTATGATTAATTTTCATTTACATCGGTTTACAGGGGAAAGAGTTATCATTACTGAATCCACGACTGATGATTGCTGAATAAATGATTTAGTTACAGATCATTTAAGTTTCTTTCCATTACAATTAGATTTTGTTTCCAGCATTCATTTACTTTTGTAGGCACTATACTGCAAACATTACTCTTGAACAAGTGACCGCCTCAGACTGACTATACTCTTGAGATAAAAATCATGCCTGGATTGATAATTAATGTAGGATAAATAGGGGTTAAAAGACACCTTTTATCACTCAATAGAGATGTCCTTTGATCAAATGAAGGTTCGGGGGGTGGAGAGTCACGGTCAGATGAACCGTTGTTGCTAGTGTATTCAGATGAACTACCAAAAGATCTAGATGGTGTAGATGAAGTAGATGAGTTGGATAAACAATTTTTTGATGAATGAAATTCAATTTCATACCAATGTTGTGCTCTTGGTTGATTTTGCATTTTTCCTTTCTCTTTATATCCCTTAGTTTCCAATTTCTGGAGAAGATTTTCTATCTTTGTGGCACTTTTTCTTTCTATTTCATAAAATATCACATCCCTACTAACAATAAAATTTCCATTGGATAGAAGACAATATCCCTTATTTTCATCGGAATACCCAATCATTTTACACTTCAAACTTGGTGAATCAAATTTAGTTCGTTTTTCTTTGGGAACTAAGGCATAACACACTGAACCAAAAATTATAAGATGTTTGACTCAAGGTTTGAAACCAAACCATGTTTCATATGATGTAATTCCATCCAAAGAAGATGTAGGATACATGTTCCTTAAATAGATTGTTGTATGTATCGCTTCTACGCAATATAAAGTACTTAAATTTTTTAAAGTTAGCATGGATTTTACCATCCCTAACAAAGTGTTATTCATTCACTCTACTACTACATTTTCCTATGGAGTGTAGAAATTTGTAAGTTGTATTTTGATACCATTGTCCCTGCAATAAGTTTGTAATTCATTGGAAGTGAATTCTCCTCCATTATCTGTCTTGACAGTGCCAATCTTCTCTTTAACTTCATTTTCAAAAAGTTGGTGAAATTTTTTAAACATTTCGTATGCTTCTGACTTTTTCTTCAAAAAATAAATCCAAGCCATTCTACTAAAATCATAAATGAAGAGTAAAAAGTATTTTCAACCTCCTAGAGAAGTTTGTGGAGGTCCACAGAAGTCACTCTGAACTAATTGCAAATGCCTATTTGAACACCATGAACTTGTTGGAAAAGTATCTTGACTTTGTTTCCTTTAAATGCAATCTTCACATTTTTCATTTTCTTTCTTAAAAGTTGGAATTCCTTTAACCATTCCCTCCTTTTGAAGTTGAGAGAGACTTTCAAAGTTTAAATGTCCATATCTAACATGCCAAAACCTTATTGGTGAAATATCTATACTTATTGCACCTAAAAAATCAGAATTTCATGGAATGACAGATCCTTTCATCCTTAGACGTTTTCCATATTCATATCATGTCATGACTATCTTAATATTTTGATTGATGGAGTTTATTTTTACTAAGCCATCCTCCATAACAAATTGATGTCCTTCTTGTCGAATCATGACTAAAGATAACAAATTCTTCTTGAAAGTTGGTACATACTAAATGTTTGGAATTAATTTTTCTCCAATTCTAGGAAGAGAAATTTTCACTACACATTTTCCATGAGTGTGTCTTGTGTCATCTACAAGAAATATTTAATTGAGATGGCATTGTTGAAAATTGCCAAAGAAGTCACATCAAAAATTCATGTGTGGTGTTGTCCCTGTATCTAAGATCCAAACATCTTCATAATTACTTTTAAGATATGTGGAGACTTGTAATGTTGTTGATTTTGTACTTTTATGTGTAGTAAAGACATATTTTGAGCTATCGTCTTCTTGATCATTAGAAAACTGCTCCATGTGTTGGTGAAACCTTGGAATATTTTCAATAGAAGTTTGAAAATATTCAACATAATGATCAACTCTGTTACACATTCTACAAACAATTTGGATGAAATATCTACCTCTGCCTTGACTCTGTCCTCTGCCTCTTCTTTGTCCTCTATTTTGATTTTTTCCTTTTCCTTGACTTTGTCCGCTTCCTTGATTGTTGCCTCTACCTCTTCTTTGTCCTCTATTTTGATTTTTTCCTCTGCCTTGACTTTGTCATCTTCCTTGATTGTTTCCTCTACCTTGATTATTTCCTTTGCCTTGAATGTTGCATCTTCCAAAACTATTGCCTCTATTGAAGTTGTTCCCTCTACCTTAACTTCTACCACAACATTGTACTCTATGTGCTCCTATATTTTTATTGATGTTCCCTCTTCCTTTACCTCCAGAACTATCAGTTGAGTATTTACTAGAGATGGCTTTTGTGAAGAAGACTTGTTCCCTAATTTTTTAATTTTCCCAAAATTTTTGTCAAGTTGAGCTAGCATTTCACTTAATTCATCAGCTTTTAACTTCTCTAGCTTTCTAGTTACTTGTAAAGTTTCCAAGAAATGTGTAAATGAAGAAGGCAATCCAACAATCAAAATAGTAGTCATGAAACTATCATCCACTGCTTGAAATCCAACATTTACTGGTTCTTGCTTCATGTTCATAAGTTTGGAAATATCTTCAAGTACATCTCCCTCTCAGTCAATTTTTTTTAGAGAAATTTCAATTCAAGATCAACTTTCTTATATTTACATTGTGTATCAAACAAATCTTTAAATGTTCTCATGGAAGACCATGCATAAGAAGAATTCTCAATGTGAACATACATTTCATCGTTAATTGAAGATACGATTAATGCTAATGATTTGCATTTTTGATCTCCCATTTAGCTAGTAAAGCCACAATTGTAGGTTTATTCAGTTTAACATCACCATCACATACATCTCACCAAAGTTCATTGTAAATATAAGTGCTTTCTAAGTACCTTTTCTATGTCTTGTAATTCTTTGTGCCTTCAAGTTTGTCAGATTTAAAAAATAAATTTATTAGCTTGGACATTGTAAAATTAAATGTATGCACCAAGATGGATCATGCACCAAAAAGAAGATGGACAACACACCATGCACAACACCACATATAAACAATGATCTATTGAGCCTTGTCCTTGACCCTTGTATAGTCATTTGAGGAGAAAAGTGACTGAGCTTTGCACTTGGCTCTAGTCAAGTTCTCTGAAATTTTACAATGAAACTTTTAAAATTTGACTTTTTTACAATGCTCTTGTAAATTGACTTCTATGACTATAGCTAGTTAACTTTTTCAAACACCCCCATCGAAGTAAATACATTACTTTGAGTTACAATTTTATGACCCCAAAACTACAATTTACAGAGTTACACCTTATCACTCCAAAATTACAAAAATCGCATTTTGTTAGTCCAAATTACAAAATTCAGAAATAAAAACACAATTTATCACTCCATTAAAAAACTCTACGATTACAAAATCAAAATAAAAAATGCACCTTCTCACTCTATTAATAAACTTTAATTTCCTTTTTAACTCCCATTTAAAATAATTTTATGAAGCCCCTTTAAAAGGTGAATAAAAAAGTGAATTTTATGGAGTCACTTTAAAAGTGAACGAATCTCCTTTTTGAAGGGACAAAGAACACTTTAATTCATAAAGCACACCTTAAAATGAATTACATATGGGGAACACCAAACTTTTTAAGCATTCACTTGTCCTCCACACAAATGGCTTCCATGTTGGATGCTTTTCACCATATGCCAGTGAGAAATGAGTCTACATGGATGCTTTTCACCACATGCCAACAAGAAAGGAGTTTGCATGGATGCTTTTCTCAATCTCAACTTGGAAGTGCCAGAAAAGAGCCAGTGTTGAAGCGATTGTAGAGGTTATTGTTGAGTGAGTGGTTTGCGATTGTGGGACTGGCAACGTGGAGCCAAACTTCTTCAACATTGTTGAAATGTTGGTTGGCTCCTCCTTTTCTATTGGTTCCTACACGGTGTTGCAATGTTAGCTACACACTCGTGGGTATATGCAAGTAATCCTTGTGTTCATCCTCGGGTAAAATTTAGGAATCATATTGTATCAAAAATGCAAAATGCATGCTTTGAAAAGCTATGATTTAGGTGATTCTGTAATGTCAACAGAGAAACCATGTCCCAAGGTTTCATTGTCTAGATTTGAGATGTGGCATTGTTACTGCATTGCAATGCTAAAAAGACCTTTTATAAGAATTTATTACCTATGTTATCACTTAAGGATTCTTATGTCAAAATTTTTCACATTTGTTTGATGGTAGAGGTTGGTGCTAGTCTAAGTTTGATTTTGTTTGCCTTAGAGTCTGAGTCTTAGGGGTCTTGAGTCAACTATACATTCTCATTCATCACCGGTCTCATAACCATGTGTCAATTGTGTTCAAAGGTTACTATGTGCCACAAAGCTCTTTAGGTAATTTCGCATCGCATAAATCCTTTTTAGTAGTTTCGCAGCACAACATGTTTTAGGTGATTTTGTAGCACATAATTCAAATTTTACACTGACTGTGCTTTGAAATCGGAGATTCGTGCAATCCGCAACAAATCTTTCCCAACTGTCAAATATGTCAAGTTCAATTATGGTTGCATCATCCACTATCAGCTTACACACTCCACATATCAGGTCTAACCGCTTATCTCCATCATTACATTCGCTAGGTGCTCTGGTACACTCAGATTGCAAGATCCAAGAAAAGTCAGGTATGCACAGTCTTAGTCATGATTGCATTCATTGCATAAGGGAAAAATCTACAAACTTTCAATTTGAATGCATTACATATCAAGCGAGGTAGAGATCAAAGATTGAAACAGTGCTGGTCATCAAACATATCATTCCGTTGTAGATTCATGGAGGGGTCTGTAGAGAGAAAGAATCACAGGTCAGACAGGTGTTTAAGGACTGAACCTGAAGGTTTAGACATTACCTTGAGGAACAGGGAAGTTGAGCATGCATTCAAGCAAGCTGGGTGCTGGAATTTTTGCAAGAAACTCCAAGGAGGTCATGCATAGGTCACCAAGGAATTTGCCTTGAATTTCATAGGAATGAATTCAAAGGTTGGTATGCTTGAACTACAGGTCTCACCAGACATAATATCCATATTTATGGAGATTCCAAGAGGGCAAGAAACTTGGTTTAAGAATTTCAAATTTGATATGAACCCATGTAAAGAATTTCTGAAGCATGATTTCTTTAACCCCGATTTAAACAGATATGTTCCTAGGAGTTATGTCATGGATTCATATGCCAATTTGCTTACCTGCATACAAAAGTACCTTACCTGTGAAGGGAGATACAATAAGGTATATTCATATCATTTCAGACTTCTGTTGCATTTCACAGGGAAGACATCTATTGATTTACCTTTCTTCTTATTCTGTAGCCTAAGCAAAATGTGTGATAAGGTGCAATTAAGGAAAGAGGCTTGTGAGACTTCATTGTTTCACCATGGATTGGTTAAGTTGATTGTTCTACATGAACTCCAGAAGGTTGGTAGAGACTGGCCCACGTTCATCTTCATGTATGGTTTCAAGAACGAGACTAGTCTTAGTCCTCAAAATACAAAAGACTTTCCAGCAACCAGTGATCTTCAGGCAGAAACAAGATCCAGGAGGTTTATAAAGGTGAAGGCGAGGAAATAGTTAAGGGAACCCACCAAGTCATTGATAATCCAAGATACACCCCAACAATCCCAGAAAGATAAAATTCAAATCAGAGAATGTGCACCTGAATCACCCACAGGTGAAGTAGTCTAGAGAAGAATGACAAGAAGCCAATTAGCTAGGGAAAAGGGCAAAGAAGTGGTGACTGAAGACACCCCGGTTTCAAAGGGAAGTCTTAACGACATATTGCAGGCAATTGATATTGAAGAGTCTCCCCTGGTTCAAGCAGATGTGATAGAGTCAGGAAAAGACAAGGCTAAGAAAAATAAAGCCTCAAAAAAGCTCAAGTTCGATGATCTAGTTGATAAATTTGTCTTTAGGCCAAGAAGACCCATAACAAGGAATTTGAAAGACATACAGGAGATATTTCCAGGAATAGGTGAAACAGAGGAGATAACGCAGTCTCATGAAGGAAAAGATAAAAGCAAAGTAGTTACCCTTCAAGAAGAAGATAGTGTGGAAGAGTTGAAAAGGAGGTTGGAATTGGAAAACTTTGAATTTGCTAGACTGAAGAACGCCTCCAGGAAATTTACAATCAAGGAGGATTATTTTAACCAAATGCAAGCTCGGTGGGAGGACAAAACATTTCAAATACCTGAGGTGGTTGATTTTAATGTTCAATTTCGTAGCTGGACTGTCCCTGCAATAAAGGAAGCACAATTTATCAAAAAGGTCAATACAAACCTGAAAACTGGGATCAGAGTCATGAAGAAACAAATTGAGGACTTAAAGATACAGTTAAGCCAATAGAAAGAATCTCCTTAAATAATTCACACATCAAGTAAGGTTATGTTTTAAATTTTGATGGTTTTCCTTGTTACAATCTTTCTTGAAGAATCATACATTTTCACTCAGTTTTGAAAAGCTTTGGAGCAATTGAAAAGGATGTTTAAATATCAAGAGGCTCAAAATAGCAAAATTTTGGGTTGAAACTGTGTTTTTGGAATTACCCAGCAGTTTCGTAGCGCGCTACGAAACTGCTGAAGCTACATAATTTAAACTTAGTCAACAGATTTTGAGAGACCAAGGGAAAATTTTTGAAAAAGGAATATCTTCAAAGGATAATCTAAAGGTATCAACTTTCAACAAGGTCAAGACAGGTGGAGGAAATATATATTCGAACCCAATTCTAAACTTTTTGTTATAAAGTGATCATATTTACTACAGTCCATGATATGTCAAACAGCTTGGAGGAGCTTTTGTCTTCACACATGGAAAAGGTTGACAACACATCGAGGACGTGGCATTCTGATATATTTTGCATAATCAAAGATGAAGGGTATGGTTCATTGGATTCAAATATCTTTGAGGAAAACCAAAGGCAGATAAACAGGGGCAGTTCCCTACTTTTCAGGCAAATGGAGAAGATGGGACATTGAGGACCAGTATGGAGCTTCGAACATCCACCACAGCCAAACTAAAAAAAAATACCACTTGTCAAAGAATGAGAATGATTGTAATTAATGCTATTATTAGCATGATATGGAGTTAGACTCCTATTTGAGCTTAGATCTCTAAAAATTCTAGTTAGCAGTTTGTTACAGTTAATAGGTAGTTAGAATTTGAATAGGTGTCATAAGAAGTAGAATTCGAGTTCCCCTCATGTTGGAGGAGGAATCTCAGCCTTGTAAAAGAACTATATATATAGAAGAAAGAGCAATGTACCAAGGGTTGGAAATTAAAAAAAAGAAAAGCTCTGATATTTGGCTTATGTAAATACTCTGTTTTTTTTTTTAGTAATACAGTATTGGCTTATGCTTCTCAAGAATCATAAAGAGTTCAATGTGATGAGTTTCTTTTGTTGCTTTCTTCATGTTATCTACAGTGTTATGAGTATGTGATTACTTAGAAATCGCTAGCAGTGCTCTAATTTCCTTCATATAATGGTAAACTGCCTTCTATGTGTTTGGTTGAAATCTAAATTCCTTGACTTCTATGCAAAGCCAACCCTACTGTTAATACTGAATCATATATAACTCCATAAGCCTAATGGATACTTGTTAGTTGTGTTTCCACCATTTTCATTTTTATTTGTTTCACAAGAGTTAGCCATCTTGATCATAATAAAAAACCTTTAATCCTTTGAGAGAGCCCTCTTAGGTTGGGGAGGCTAAGCCTCAGCCTAAAGTAGGTTTGAAACAGTTACTTGAAGTCTTCCTGGTCTGCAACCTTCCAGGGCCTGATTTTGAGATAATAACCTATATAAAAACCCAAAACTGAAGCATGAATAACAATGAACAATACACAGCGAGAACATCACGTCACCAAGTAATCCACTCTAAATGTCCTCTCAATCAGTGTGTCTCTTCCCACTGTAAATAATATCTTTCACTCATGAATAACTTGTTCAGGCCACCATTGGGCTTTCACTATTTGTAACCATCATTTCTCATTCATATAATTTTTCAAGTATTAATTGCAATGTTCGTAATGGACACTTGGCAGTACTTTGTGGACCGCTACATACTATTAGTGCCTTATGCTTATAATGCCTTAAGCCATTGGTTCTTTATACAATCATCCACTAAAAAAGGAATAAGGCATGAGACATATATAGACTAGAAATATGGGCAAAAAATGGATGCTAAACCACACCTAATAAATAGATACAATAATAATAGTGATACATAAGGGTTTCAACACTCATAGAGATAAAGCACCCTTTTTTTTATTTTTTAATAATTATTAATAACAAAATGAAATTGTAACTGATTCAAACAATAATATTTCTTTTCCTGAATGAAGTTGAGATTTTTTCATACCATTCAACCACTAAACAATTTGATGGATCTATCCAAGAGCCTTCAGAGTTGGAATCTCCTCTTCACATCATTTGCATCATTTAAGCTCCGATACCACAATAATAGTAGAAGTGTCCTTAGACAAAAAATTATTAAATGGAAAAGAAAATTACATAATATTTGCAAGAGTTTACACAAAATCACTCAACACTCTTGCGAGAAGAGAAATTATCTTTAAATAAGCTCATGCATTAACCTAATTGTTTTATGGATAACTTATTTCATTTACAAGTGCCCATTCACATTTAATTCTCTCATAACAACACCCCTAACTATTTTCCTAAATTAGTTCCTAAGAAATGACACATTTCTAGATGTTATATTTTTTTACAACAATTAGCTATTCTAAAATGTCCCCAATATATAATTAAATATTCTAGATAATTGAATATTATATTCTAAATAATTAAACTAAATTTTATGTATTTTTAGATCATCTAACATATTAAGTAGTATTTCTCGAGAAAAATCTTCCTCTATTTTCTTTCTCAAATATTCTTCAATCTTCTACTAAATCTCTTGTTCTTGAAGGGCCTTATCTTGTTCATCTTGAATGGCCATGCTCTCAAATTTGTACTTCAACCTTGCTTATTTTGTACGCTTGGCTTCTTCAAATTCTTTATTTGTATTAGGCCCTTAACTATAATCTCAAGCTGTTCATCTAATGATAGGGAACCAAAAATAGTAAGGTTTGCATTATCCATATTTTTCTCTAACTACCCCCAATCTTGTGCATTATTAGTAAACATATTGTCATGAAAATTTTCATGTGTATATGCTTAGCCAATCCATACCTATTGAACATGCTCAAATATCAATACCTTGGGGCCATGCCTTATAAATTGAAAAATAGTGAATCTATACTCTAGATGGCTTAGACCTTCTTTCTTGGCTTACTTGGTTTCTTTGAGTTAATAATGTCTTATTTGAAAATTATAAGCAATGAATATCTTTTTATTGTCCTTCATCAATGTCATATTAAAACCCTATAGAAATCACTAATAACAAATTTCATCAAGAACCAATTTCTCTTAGACAATATAGGTTGGAAAGAGATGAAGCAGAATAACCTCTCTCTAAATCTAGAGATATTTATGATTTTCCTTAATGTACCAATTCCCTACATATCCTAGGATTTTCTTAGATTGTTTGTACAATTGAGGAGATTCCTAACAAAAATTGAGGTTATTCATTCTTCCCCAAAAAGGTCACAAATGATAGACTATAATTTTTTGTACTTATTTTCCCATAGGATAATGAATTAGACATGTATAGGAGGCTCCAAACATGACAATTGGGGGATAATATAAGAAAATCATTTCCTACATAAACTGCATCAAGCAAGAATCCATGTAGAATGTGGGTGCTTTTCTTGACTTGGGGTTTTGGTCTTACTCGATTTTGGTGTTGAGTTTCCTAAATATTATGGATCCCAAAATGAAATTCTTCCCATGCACTTCTATGACATGGGTTGGTGGTACCCATGCTTCTATGATCTAGGAGAAATATTTTTCTTTATATAATTTGCAAAGTAGGACCATGATATAGATGTATGGCTCTCGTAAACATGTCATAGGGTACCAACCTCTAGTCTTATTGAATAATTTTTTATCTTCTTCCTACATGTTAACCAACACTTTTCCGATACCATATTTTGGGTGAAAATAAACTATAATTGTTTTTTAGTAATTCCCCAACATTATGGAATTTTTAATATTTGGTGATTTCCTATGTGAGAATAAGTCTAATACACCCTCCCTTTTCATTTTTTACCATTCTCACAATTAGTATGGTTAATGATCCACTCTACTGTTTCGACAAAAGGAAACACAAGTGCAACTACTATGGCTAAGTATAATCTATATTACCTAATAGTTTGAGAAACTTGATAATTTATCTCCTTGAGAGAAAGGTCACTATGTGGTGTGGACTCTAGATACTCTTCATTAGTAAATTTCATTAAAATATAATTCTATCATTGAAGGAGAACTTATATCCCAGTCCTTGGATCAATGTCCCCTAATGATACATATGCAAAAATTTTACACGAGGGTAGGGAGATGATTGATTGAACACCTTTCATTAGATATGCTTCACCTTCCTATACTACTGCTTGCATGGATGCCTCTACTAGATATTTATTTTTTATTTTCTATTCTTTAAAGGCTTCCAAATTGGAGCTCTTCTTGGAGGAATTTTACGTACAACCACAAAAATTCAAGGTAATAAATTAATGTTTACTATTTATGAAATCATTCATTTGAAAAGAAGGGTGAAGTTATGAAACTTGATACAACCTAAGCATAGTTGGTGCAATTGTAACCAAAATTGATGACAAATTACCGGAGATATGGAAAAAAAAATGATGTTAAACAAAGAAATTTGCTTCCTATAGCTAATAACCAATCACACAACACTTCCAAGCCATAGATGGGGTAACACTTTCCATCACAACACTGAGAAAATTGAGTGAATTCGTCATTTGAAAGTGAATTTAAGGTGGAGAGATAGATCTAGGAATTAAAAGGTATCAATTATTGACCATGAGAATCATATTTTCTAAATGCTAATGTTTAAATACTGTCACACACATATCATCTACCATTAATGGTTATTTTGATACATCGAGGGTACGTGAAATCTTATTTTTCAATCATTTTGATGATTTTGAAAAAAAAAAAATCTTTGGAGCACTTTATTATATCTATCAACATCAGGAGAAAAGGTACAAGTCATCACATTTTTGGCACATTTGGGTGAACCTTAAAAGTATTCTTTAGGAATATTCTCTCAAATGGCTTGACACAATTATTGCATTCATTGAGTTTTAATGGATAGATGCATCAATGTTTCAAAAACATATTTATCTATCCCATTTAACTCTCAGTATGTTGTAAGGGAATTTGGGTATACTTTGGGTTAATCAATATAGCTACAACATATGGTGGTTGAACTAGTTTAGGGTGGGTTGTTTTGAACTAGAATATATATGTTTCCCTTGTTCCCTTGCATAACTGTTATAGACATTTCTGGGCACTTCAACCCAAATCATAAATGTCCATAAACTGAGGGCTGCTAAGTCCCTAAAAGTGTTGCTTCACTACCTAAAGGAACAAGGTCAGCTGATTACATCATCTCCCAGAAGTTCTCCACTGAAAACTGCTCATAAA
>APFE030532030.1:0-13212 GCA_000404065.3 Pinus taeda | reverse complement strand
TTGCCTAGGCACAACTGAAGCATGGATAAGTTGTAAAATGACTCATTAGACACTGACATGATAATGAAAACCCTATGAATGATGATAGACTCAGCTGAATAGTGACCGAGATTGGCATTTGGGCAACTTTAGAAGGAGTTAAAGCAAACCCTAGACCTAATGCCTAGTGACCAAATTTTGCTTGAAAATTTTTTGAAATGACAAAATTTGACCTTAACACTCTGAAACCACTTTGTAAGAGCATATTTGATCACTGGAGGAAGGCTGGAAAGACTGACACTAACATCTAGTATGTGCTGCCTAATTCTGGATTGCTCTTGTAAAGATACGGCCACTCGGAAGTCTCGTGCCCAAAAGAATCAAGCACAGTGATAAAATGCCATGATTGGTGGTTGGCTGAGGCAGTCTGCAACATTATTGGTGATGCCCTTCTTGTACTTAATGTTCAAATGGAATTGTTACATGTATGTGGACCATTTATAATAGTGATCATTCTGCAACTTCCCTTGTGTCTGTATGAACTGCAAGGGTCAGTGGTCTGTGTGTATGATTGTTTCCTTCCCCATAATATAATTCTTCCATTAACGGTAGGCCTACACAATGGAATACATTTCTTTGTTGTAAGTGGGATATTTTCAGACTGTTTTTGAAAGTGTCTCACTGTGGTAATCCATTGGATGCCCCTACTAAGTAAGAATTGCACCAATAGCATAGTCGGAGGCATCTGTCTCAATCTCAATGGTTGTTGCAGGTCTGGTAATGTGGGCATTGGTGCAGAGCAGAGGCAATGCTTCAACTCAGTAAACGCCTTCTGTTGGATTTCGGACCAAAAAAAATTGTTTTCTCTCTGCCCTTGGTGACTTGACTTAAAGGCCAAGTGATATGAGAGAACCCCAACATGAACCTATGGTAGAAATTGGCAAGACCCAGAAAGTTGCGAAGCTCTATTAGAGTGGTTAGGGCTAGCCAATCCCGACTGATTTGTATCTTGGCTGGGTCCACATGCACACCCTTCTCATCAATGATGTACCCCATATATTGAACCTGGGTCATGCCAAAAGTGCATTTCCCCAAATTGGCACACATTTTGTGTTGTCGCAGGGTTTGAAGAACTTGTCAAATATGGTGGAGGTGTTCTTCCCAACTTTGGTTGAAGATCAAGATGTCATCTAAATCCACCACCGTGAATGCATTGGTGTAGGGTCGCAAGATGTTGTCCATCAATCTCATGAAGGTTGCGGGGGCATTCGTCAACTCGAAAGGCATGACCAACCATTTGAAAGACCCTCCTTGGATTTGAAAGCAGTCTTCCACACATCGGAGGGTTCGATTGACACTTAGTGATAAGTAGACTTCAAGTCAATCTTGTTGAAATATTTTCTGCCTTGAGGTTATCCAAAAGGTAGTCAATCTATGGGATTGGGTACCTATTCTGGACAATGATCTTGTTTACTGCCCGATAGTCAATACAGAGTCTCCAAGTCACGTCCTTATTATGTACCAGTACAATCGAGTTCCCGCAGGGTGATGATCTTGGCCAGATGTGCCCTTTCTGCAACAACTCCTGAATCTACCTCTTGGTGTCATTATTCTCTAGAATAGAGTGTCGATAGATTGGTCCATTGGGTAGCGGCGTACCCGGGGTTAGATTGATGGATTGCTTGACCTGACAATGCAAAGGTGACCCTGTATGTGAGAAGAAAATTTCCCTGTACTCCTCCACGACCTTGTCCATCTGCTACTGTTGTGCGGAGGAGCCCTGTTTGGAAGTCGTGGCCACAACCTTTTTCTTGCCCTGAGAGCGGATCATAAGGGAAAAAAAATCCTTGCTCTAGGAAATGATCTTATTGCATTGCTCTTCAGTGATCAAAGAGATGGTGACAGGAAGGGCTTCCTCCCGTATCCTATACAACTTATTCCCCAAATTAATAATCACAAAGCGAGGTTTAGACTCATATAGAGCATGTCTCTTCCATAAGTATGGTTGTCCTAATAATACATCACAAACTTCAAGAGGAGCAACATCACACAGTACCTCATCCGTGAAAGGCTTGATGTTGTATGGAAGGCGACACTGTTGGCTGACGCGGAGATCTCCTCCTTGATGAAGCCATCTGATGGTGTACGGTTGTGGATGTGTTTTCGTCGATAGGCCCAATCGCTTCACGACCTCTGCTGAAATGAGGTCCTTTTGGCTCTCATTGTTGATAATGAACTACAACAGAGAACCCTTCACCCACATTTGTCGATAGAAGAGGCGTTCCCCCTCCTCTAGATCTTCAGGTTCATTCTTATGGATCTTGGTGGTGGCCACGGTTGCACTAGGCTCTGCGTCAATGATATGCTTCCCTTTGTCATTCCCCTTGTCGGGTTTTCACTCAGAGTCGGAACATGCGTCTGATTCGGAAGCCTTCAGCTCGGCCACTAGTGACTGCTTGGCTCGACACTCACTTGTGTTGTGGGTGAAGCTCTTATGGAACTCACACCATCTTCCCATGTCCTTCTTTGTCTTTAGGGTGTTTTTCTTCGCTAATGGCTTCAGCGGGTTGTCTTAGGTCACCCCGCCTTGGATTTGGCCTTTTCTCTGTGATTTGGGGGTGCCTTTTCCTTGCTTCGGATTTGCAGATCCAAAGTCTCACTTCTTTTGTTTAAAATTTTTCTCAATCTTAGCAACGTATTGGTATGTCGTGTCGAGAGAGGAGATGTCCAAGAACTCCATCTCGTCCTAGATGTACTTGTGCAGGCAATCGCGGTACTTAAGTACCAAATTCCAATCGGAATCCTTGATACTCAATTTTGTGTGGAGGGTATGGAAAACATTTTGTGAACTTCAGCACATCTTGGTCCCTTCCCTTTCGTAGTGTTGTCCACTTTATGTATTTATCTTCATAGCTCCCGACAGGGTAATATTGTTCCTTGATGGAGTCTCGAAAAGAATCCCAACTGGGTGCGGATGAAATCAATGAGGATTCTCTCTCATCCTTTTGTTCATAGTAGGTTTCCCACCAATCCTTGACGTGTGGGGCGGCTTTGAGAAGTGCAAAATTAATATTTTCCTGATTGGAAAAGGCATGAACTAAAAAATATCCTTCCAACAGATTCAACCATTTATCTACGACATCTACATCTATCTAGCCCTTAAATATGGGAATGTCAAAGTTAACTTGTACCTTAAAAGGAGTGGCACCTCCAAGGTGGCTGCTGGATGAAGATGCGTCGCATGTGGGTAGTTGTCAAAGGATCTGGGAAAAGTTGTCTATCATCGCATTCCTCTATTGCTCGAGGACTTCCTCAACCAATATTTTGATAAGATATCTTTCCCCCTCATCTTTCTTGTATTCCACCATAGGAGGTTGTCGAGGTTTTTGAGGTTGATCTTGCAAAGGTTCGACCACATCGTGCCCTAACTCCTTATACCATGACCTCATTGGGGACATGCAAATAAAAATAAAGAAAGTGCAGATTGTTCTAATACCACTAATCTGAACTTAAACATGAACGTAAAAAATTACAGATATAACCATAAATACATAGATGTTGTAGAAATAACACTTTATTTCATTAATATCATAATATTGAAATATGGTTACAAACAAAATGGAAATAAACTAGCTCGAGCAATGGTAGCTTATATCTAAGAAGAAATGTGGGGGCTACATGCCTCTGAACTATGTTGCAATGAGGCTCAAGGGCCTATTTATTATTGAACAACAAGGGAAAACCCTAAACAACCAAAACTCTAAACCAAGGAGATGGAACGCCAAGAGTTTGTGGGCCTTGTTTGGGTTAGTTGGGCAGCCAACTTCCCGGGGTCGTAACTTAGTCATATTATCTCCATTTGGTGCGTACGATACCTTGTTGGAAAGGTCTCTCGAATTAATACAGGATTTGTGGCAGGCCCATGCTTATGCCCACGAGCCTGTAGCAGACCTTAAAAAAAGTCATTTAGGGGTTCAAAACTGCTCTGGAAGTTCATGACCCGAAAAACTACTAAAAATAGTAAATGCTGAAATAAACAAGGAAACATATGAAACTGACTGGAGGCCTCGTGGAATAGGTGGGTGGCCACCAATATCTACCTAGACCACCCTATAAATGTGAGAAAAATAGAAATAATCAATACAATTAGCAAACAAATAAACTCCTCTACAATAGGACAAAGGATGATTTTCTACAAGAAATTATTCTACTAATCCAATTGATGGTCAACTTTGAATCCTCGAATATTTGAATGCATGTGTAGCCTTGTTCCTTGGAAATAGAAGCAAGTTCTTGCATGTGAGGATCTTCGCTCTATTGTTTGAACCCAGGCCCAAACCCAATTTGACGTTGAAAAAATGTGATAGAGAGAGATAAATAATGAAACCACCCCCACAGGATCCGCTGATATCCTTGGATGCACCATTAAAGTATCCCCAAGGCTTTGATAATTCAATATATCTAGCCAAAACCACCCTTGAAGTAGACACATTCTTCTCCTAAGGAAAGTGATTGAAAATTTCCATCCCTTCTGATGCAATATGGGAGGGAATAGAGATTTTGTCAAAAAATATAGCTTGGTTACTGGATAACCAAATCCTCCAGCATATGATTAGAGGGACATGGAAAGGAAAACACATTGTATTCAAATTCCATGATCTCCATGCATTCTCCACATCACGATCAAACCAGGGAATAAAATGGTCGATAGCATCCACGCATAATTTCCAAACTATCTGAAAGAATGAGCATTCCATAAATAAATGAGACATGTTTTCAACATTGTTTGACATAGATAACACCATCCTGGTCCCACCATGAACCACCTCTAGAGAACATCCCAAGTGGGAACTTTTTCCATCATCAAGCACCACATGAAAATTTTAGATTTAAGTGGACATTTTACCCACTATACAACTTTCCACCACCACCTCTCCTCCAAATTAAAATGATCACAGATGAGAGAAATGAATCCCATTTTCGGTGTATATACACTTGAAGGAGATATGCACCATACCATCTCATCCATTTTATCTGTAATGTGAATGTGACAATCCATGAGTATTTGGATATAATCATTCTAGAAAGCACTGAAATCAACCCAAATTCCCAGGTCGACCACATAGATCTAACCCTGATGTCACAAGGAAGACATGTTTGGATCGATGATATGGGCCAACATGTCAAAACCATGATCTCATAGCAAATCAATTAAATGAGGAAGAAGACTATAATGCATATCACATCCATAACACAGGTCTAGAACTATGCGAAGCATGTCACCTGAACTCATACGCCAAACTAGCCCATTTTGTATGATATCAAAAGTGTTAAGGATAACCCACAAAATTAATGAGATATTTTATTTTGACCTATTTGAAATCATCAAACAATCACCAATCTATAATGGAGTGGTATATTTACAAATGAACATTGAAGTCCATGTTGGGTTGTGTTATATTCTTTCCATGACTAGCCCAAGTAGTCAACTGGGGGTTAGAGGGAGGGATGTCACAGGGGGTTTGAGGCAAACCCGTAACCCCACTTTATGGTGCCCCGGAAAATTTTGGTTTTAGACCCTATGTTAGGTTGGGCAAACCCACCTATGGTTTTTTGCATAATTTTCGCACATGTTTTTTGGATGCAATCATTTTCATTCCATGGTATTGGACGCGATGGTTTCCGGTCCATGGTATTGGATGCTTCAACATGTATTATAACATTGAATGGAACATAATGAAAAATCAAGCTGGTAGTCTCGGTTTTGGGATCCAGGGGAAAATATCTGTGTATATGTGTTTTATGTTATGCTCTCACATTGTTTATTTTCTGTGTTTTATAATTCGTATGCAGATAATTTCTGTACGGGGTTAAAACCTACATTTGGTTTCAGAGTTGTTTTGGCTTCAAGGGGACGCCTTTGTTGCTGAGGGGTTTCGCTCAAGCCTATGGTAGACCTTTTTCAGTGGGAGATCTGCGAGATCGATTCTGGTGGTGAAATAAGATGGGAGTAGTAGAAAGATAAAGATCGAGAAATTCAATGGTCAGAGTTTTGAGTTGTAGAAACTCAAGATGGAGGATCTGTTGGTGGATAAAGATCAATGGATCGCGGTAGATCCGGGTACTAAACCAACGGGAGTGTCCGATGAAGAAAGGAAGAAGTTGGATCAGAAGGCAAAGAGCACAATACGATTATGTGTCTCATATTCAGTATTGCTAAATGTATCAGGAGAAGCTATGGCGAAAGCTTTGTGGGACAAGTTAGGAACTTTGTACCAATCTAAGTCTCTGATGAATAAAATGTTCCTGCGAAAAAAGCTGTATAACCTAAGGATGAAAGATGGAGACTCGGTGATAGAGCATCTGAATACATTTAGTACTATGGTAAGTTAGTTAGCATATGTTGATATTAAAATTCAAGATGAAGATAAGTGCATCAGTTTGTTGTGTTCTCTACCAAATTCATGGGATAGTTTGGTTATTGCAATAGGTAGCAATGCAACTGCCTTGCAGTTTGATGAAATAGTCTCAGCTTTGCTGACGGAGGAGATGAGACGAAAAAATATGGAGAGCCAGAATGGTGATGCCTTGTCTATACGAGGACGGCCCCAGAACAGAAACAAAAATAAGTCATCAAGTGGGAGATCTAAATCTAGAGGAAGATCTAAATCTCCAGGAAAACCTAGAAAGGTGGTGTGCTAGAAATGCAGAAAGGAAGGCCACTTTAAAAGGGACTATAAATCTAAAGTTCCTAACAAAGGAAAGGGATATAATGAGGCTCCTTCTGCAGAGGTGAAAACCACCTCAGATGAAGATGGGGGTGTGTACTTGGCTTCTTCAAGTACACATGTAGATTATGAGGCATGGTTGATTGACTCAGGTGCATCCTTTCACTTCACTCCCCATAGAGAGTGGTTCTGTGAGTATGAGAAATACAATGGTAGTGATGTCTTCTTGGGGGATGACAGGAAGGCTAGAATCGTTAGTCACTGAAAAGTAAAATTGAAGCTTCAAGGTGGGAGGGTTAGAACACTTCTAGGTGTTCTGCATATTCCTGCATTGGCCAGAAATCTGATTTCTGTAAGCAAGTTTGATGACGCAGGTGTAAAAACAGTGTTCGAGAAAGATACCTACAAAATGGTTTGGGGAGCACTGGTATTGATGCGGGGAGTTCGGATTGGAACTCTGTACAAGCTGCAAGGTAGCACTGTTGTTGATGGATGCAATAGTTCTGTGGTTCCTGAAAGTGGAGCAGAAAATCTAGTGGTCTCTGGATAAATGACGATGTTGTGGCATCAAAGGCTTGGACATATTGGAGAGAAGGGTCTTCGAATACTTCATGGTAAAGGTATGGTAGAAGGTATGAGTAATAGCTCTCTAGATTTTGATTTCTGTGAAAAATGTGTATATGGGAAGCAGAATCAGGATAGTTTTCCCTTTGGTAGTAAGAGGGCGAAACAAATATTATAACTTGTGCACAGTGATGCGTTTAGACCTGTGAAGGTTCCATCACTGGGTAAGTCTGTGTACTATGTATCATTTATAGATGACTTCTCAAGGAATACATGGACATATTTCTTTAAGAAGAAATCTGAAGCCTTTGACATGTTTAAAGAATTTAAGGCCCTCATGGAAAATCAGACAGAGAAGAAGATAAAGGTGTTGAGGATGGATAATGGTGGAGAGTTTTGCATCAAGGAATTTGAAGAATTTTGTAAGAAGTGTGGTATATCATGACAGAAGACTACTCCATATACACCTCAGCAAAATGGAGTTGCAGAAAGAATGAACAAGACGTTGATGGAAAGGGCAAGAAGCATGCTCAGTGGTGTCGGGTTAGGACAAGAATTTTGCGCAGAGGCGGTGGATACTGCATGTTACCTGGTGAACAGGTCACCTTCATCAACGTTGGAGGATAAGACTCCACAAGAGGTATGGACTGGTAGAAACCCTCTCTTTCACATCTAAGGGTATTTGGATGTGATGCATATGTACATGTTCCAAAGGAGAAACGAACCAAGTTGGATAGTAAATCTGAAAAGTGCATTTTATTGGGTATAAGGATGGTTTAAAGGGTTATAAGATTTGGAACCCAGTAACAAGGAAGGTTGTGTACAGCCGAGATGTGGTGTTCAGAGAGGTGAAAGATGTTATTAAACATGAAGTCCAACCAAAGGAACCTGAGAAGATAGCGTTTGAGCTAAAGGAGGAAGAATCAAACTCTAAAGCAGAGGAGGAATTAGAAGATGAAGAGCCACAAACTTCGGCTGTGAGAAGATCAGTTTGAGAAAGAGGGAAGCAGAAAGGTATAGTCCATCTGCTTTCTGTTCAAATTTTGCTTTATTTGTTACTGATGATGATCCCAAAACTACGAAGGAAGTAGTGGATTCAGAGGATGGAAAACTCTGGAAAAAGGCCATGGTTGATGAAATGGCATCTTTGCACAAAAATGAGGCTTGGGATCTGGTGGAGTTTCCGGCTGGAAGGAAACCCATTGGCAGCAAATGGGTGTTCAAAAAGAAGATAAATGCAGAAGGAAAAGTGGAGAAATACAAAGCTCGGTTGGCAGCAAAAGGGTATTCCCACGCGCCGAGAATTGATTTTGATGACATTTTTTCTCCTGTTGCCAAGGTAACTTCTATTAGATTACTTTTATCTGTTGCTGCTACTTTTGATTTTGAGGTAGAACAAATGGATGTGAAGACAACATTTCTTCACGGGGATCTGGAAGAGGAGATCTACAAGAAGCAACTTGAAGGTTTTGTAGTGAAGGGTAAGAAAGAACTGGTATGCAAGTTAAAGAAGTCTCTGTATGAGTTAAAACAATCACCAAAGATGTGCTATCAGAGATTTGATACATTTATATGGGGACTTGGCTTCACAAGAAGCAAAGCAGATCATTGTGTGTATTTTAAATTAATTAGTGATTGTGCAATTTATCTGGTCTTGTATGTGGATGATATGATGCTGGTTGGAAATGACAAAGAAGTTATCCGGGATTTGAAGACCCAATTGTCCTCCAAATTCGCCATGAAATATCTTAGTGCTGCAAACTATATTTTAGGCATGGAAATTGAAAGAGATCAAGCAAAGAGGAAGCTCTGGTTAAACCAGAGGAAGTATGTCGAAACAATATTGCAAAGGTTTAATATGCAAGATAGTAAACTGGTGAAGGTTCCTATTCTTGTAGGTGTGAGGCTATCTGCTGAACAGTGTCCCAAGGCACAAAAAGAGGAAGAGGACATGTCCCGTGTTCCATATGCAAGTGCAGTCAGTAGCCTGATGTATGCAATGGTCTGTACTAGACCAGACATTGCACATGCAGTGGGAGTATTGAGCAGGTTTATGTCAAAACCAGCATTGGACAACAGTGAAGCGGGTTTTCAGGTATTTGCATGGCACTAGTGATTATGGCTTGTGCTACCAAGGAAGACCGGGATTAGACAGAAAGTTGGTATTCACGGCTCTATTGATGCAGACTGGGTTGGAGATCTGGATCAGAGAAGATCTACAAGTGGGTATGTGTTTAACCTATTTGGAAGTGCAGTCAGTTGGATGAGTAAGAAACAATTTGTAGTGGCCCTATCAACTACAAAGGCAGAATACATGGCAGCCACTCATGCAAGCAAGGAAGCATTTGGTTGCAGAGATTGTGTTCAAGTATGGGGTTAGTACAGGAAGCTATAAGGATAGACTTGATAGCCAAAGTGCAATTTTCTTGGCAAAGAACCCTGCATATTCATTCAAAGACAAAACACATTGATGTTCAGTATCACTTTGTGAGGGATATGATAGAAGACAAAAGGTGTTGCTGAGTAAAGGTGGACACTGGAGAATACTGAGGGATGCATTGACAAAATCTGTGAGCTCTGAGATAGTTCTCTTGTGTAGAGAAACAATGGGCATTGCAAGGTTGGATAAATGACTAAGCTCTCTTGTGGCCCCCTGTGGAAAGAAAACAACAAGTGGGAGAATGTTGGGTTGTGTTATATTCTTTCCATGACTCACCCACGTAGTTAACCGGGGGTTAGAGGGGGGAAGGTCACAAGGGGTTTGAGGCGTACTCGTAACCCCACTTTATGGGGTCTGAGGCAGCGCCTCGGAAAATTTTGGTTTTGGACCCTATGTTAGGTTGGGCGGACCCACCTATGGTTTTGTGCATGATTTTCGCACATGTTTTTTTGGACGCAGTGGTTTTCGGTCCATGGTATTGGATGTTTCGGCATGTATAAATATGTATTATAACATTGAAAGGAACATAATGAAAAATCAAGCTGGCAGTCCTGGTTTTGGGATCCAGGGGAGAATCTCTGTGTATATGTGTTTTATGTTATGCTCTTGCATTGTTTATTTTCTGTGTTTTAGAATTTGTATGCAGGGAATTTATGTACGGGGTTAAAACCTACAGTCCACAGGATATCAGAGGATATTAGCCTCCACCCGCATTTACCAATAAGGGCATTGGAAAACAAAAGGAGATTTTTAAGACCCCAACCGCCCTGTTTTTTAGGTCTAGCAATGAAACCCCATTTGACCCATAACATAACATATTTCTTGCCCTTTCCAGACCACAGGAAGGATTATCATAATTTCCTGATCTTTTCTAGGATACATTTCAGAATCCATGCCAGAGAGGCCCAATAGCTAGAAATAATCTCTAGTACATATTTAATCAGCACCAAGCGACCAACTCTTAATAGTCACTTGTTGCACCAGTGATTTATGTAGCCACCAACCATGCCTAGTCCTCTTTGACATAAAAACTAGGCTTATGATGAAATCCCAAATACTTTAGACCAAAGTCCAAAGGTTTAACAGGAAAGGGGAGAGAACCAGAGAGATGATGAACTTCCAACTCAAAAAGATTATGATATGTGATGGAGGAATTTTGGGCATTTATATACATTCCAGTGGCATGCCCAAATAGGGAAAGAATATCAACGAGCTTTGTGATATCCTAGATATCCTCACCACAAAATATTATTGTTGACACCTAATATTTGGGATCTAGAAATTCATATAAATAATGTAAATAGAAAATAAGGAGATTAGGAATATGAAGAGAGACTAGGAGGTGAAGCCCAATAGTCTCTCCCTCCATGTATATATCCATGAGAAATATCAATGCAAAAACACAATTAGCATTAAGGAGTTACCACCTGCCTTGACATGGTATCAAATCCAACCCCATTCTTAGCTTTTCCTACCCTGTAACTCCTGCATCCTCTGCCATATTCTGTATTCCTATGCTCTTTGTCCTCTACGTTAGTTTTATTGAATGCCCGAATGGTATGCGTTGAATATGTTGGTTGACTGGTTGTTGTTGTGCTGACTATGTGCCCTCGGAACGCTGGTATTAATGCTCCATCAGCATCGTGATACCTTTGGTTTATCTTCCCACACATTTAATACACCTCATGGATCATTAACGTAGGTCATTTAATACACCGACTCCATATTCCCCAGTATGCTCGTCCATACTTTCAGCGTTGTGTATAGGCAGGTGTTTCCTTGACCTGTGGTTTGGTCTGATGATATACCCTTAGCTCCTGCACTCCTCGCTTTTCCGGATACACCCTCCTACGCTCTCCCCTGCGCTTCCCTCCCATTCGTGGCATCACCATACCTCCTCCTCCGTGGTAATACTTTGCCCCTCCACATCGTGACCAATATTGCGTGAGACGAATGTTGTGTATTGTGTGTTGCGTGGTAATACCACAGCTCCATACATTGTAATATATACCATACAACGGATAATAAACTTAGCAATACCATACAGTTTTTACCACCACGTTCAAACTCCTGCGTTCGGTCCACAGTCCACCTCTCTTCCCATACCACCTTTCGGTCAACATTGCTTATACATTGACCCTCCTCCATATACACCTTCCCATAAACCCCCTCCCCCAAATAGTCCCTCCCTCAAATAATACCTTCATCCTATATATATCACGATGCATTTTTTGCCATCAAAAGTGCAATTTTTTTTGCAGTACACATATTTTTAATGGATTCATTGATATCTATTGTTGGAGAAGATCTCTCAGGAAAAGAGAACTATCTTGAATGGTCAAGGAAGATAAAACACACTCTTATTTTCAATGAGTTGTGGAAAGGAGTTTGTGTAGGAGAAGGAGATAATGAACCTGTAAAGCCCACCTCAAAGAAGGAGTTCACCAGTTGGGAAAATAAGAACAGCAAGGCTTATGCCTTTATTGCAGCGTCTGTAATGAAGAGGTGATTCGTCATATTTCACCATTTTCAAATGCTTTTGAAACCTTACAGAAGTTGAAGGAACTCTATGAGTCACACTCTGAACTTGAAGTTGTCCGATTGATGATTAAATTGTTCAGTCTTGAATTGAAAAATGATGACCCTCTTGCTTTAGCAACAGAAGTAAGATCTATTATGCATGATATCAAAACCATTGGTGTTCAAATATGCATTCCTCTCATACCTTATGTCAAGGCACTATATCCCACTTATTCAAATTATCTTGAGTCATTGCAAGCAAGTGGAAACCTCAAGAAGATTACCTTTAACTCCCTTGAGAAGAAGTTTGCTTAGAGAGAAAAGGATTTTGGGAATAAGATAGCTCCTCAGTCTTCTGAAGAAGTTGTGTGTCTTGCACATAAAGAGAAGAATCATGCACGAGATTCTTCTAGAGGAAGAGGTGGCTGAAGAGACAGGGGAGGCATACAATTCCAAGGAGAAAAGTCTGATCTTCATTGCATACATTGCAATAGAGATGGACATGATGCACCCACAAGTAAGTTGCCTTGGGACATAATTGAGTAGGAAAGAAATGAAGTCAAAGGTAAAACCCATGACAAAGAGAAAGGTAAACCACCTGAATCCGCTCAGTATGTTGTGGCACATTGCAATATTGGAGTAAATGAAGACTTGTTCAATGCTTGACTTTCTTCATGGAAAGATGATTGGTTGCTTGATTCAAGAGGAACTTGCCACATGACTTTTAGGAAATATTTTTTTTGAAAAATTCGCTGACAATGTTGATGGAGCAGTATATTTTGCAGATAAGAAGAAACTCAAGCCATCAAATCTTGGCACCATCAAGTTCAAATTGCATGTTCTTCCATAATTCCGTCTACATGATGTTCTATACCTCCCGAGTTGAGGAGAATTTTTTTGTCTTTGGTCCATATCCGCCAACAAGGACACTCCATTCATACATTTGATGGCAATTTCAAGGTCAGAAAAGCATCAGATCAC
>APFE030532027.1:271864-321619 GCA_000404065.3 Pinus taeda | reverse complement strand
TGGTACACCATGTAGATCAAAATATTGCTCCATCTGACGTATCCAATTTACCGGATCCTTGCCATCAAACTTCCTCATCTTGCTTTTTCTTGATTTTAGGAGCTCGATCTTGAAATGATTGTAACTCTGTACTTTCAAATATTTAAGTTCTGAAACTACGACCTGTAGTAGTCCTCTGTGTCCTCTTTCCAATGCCACCAGTCTGACCCCAATTGATTCTCCAATGAAGAGTTATGCCAAATCTCCCACAGTGACCTAATTATAGACTAATTCAGTAGAGCGAACTTGTACGACGTGCCACGTGTCCCTGTTTTGACCTTTAGCTCTGAAAATATATACAAGAAACTACATTCCGTCCTCTTTCTATACCTTCTTACGAAATTTCAATCTGATGCTTAGAGAGAAAGTTATGACGATTTTCCCCAGATCACCTATTTTGAATGTAATTCATGATTTTCCAAAAGGACCAACTTCCTCAGATCATATCTCCGAAAATATAGCGCAAAAAGCTCTGAAATTCGGATCCGAGATTTAGCACAATGTCTTCTCAAATGGGTTTTTTCTTCAACTTCTGAAACATCGCAAAAAAAAATTTATAGCGAAAATTCCACGATGACCTGTTTGGAGCAGCGAAACCCTAGAATCCAAAGTTCTGATACCAAATGTTATGAAACCAGCTCAAGAAAAGATAGAAGAGGGAGATCAACGCCTTAGAATTCAGCCTCTTCGAGGGGGCAACCTCCTTTACATTACATAAATGAACAATTCTTCGATGATTCAAATGAAAAGACCTCCTCTCTATATATAGGAGTCTAACGGGTCATATCATAATCAAAGCCTACATAACAATAATAATGTAAGGGCACAATAATAACAATAGTGGGCTTCTATGGGGCACAATAGTAACAATATAGACACTACATGGGTACATCAATATAATAAGTGGGTTGTACTAATAACAATAAGGTGTTACACTAGTAGTATAGGGGCCTAACAAGGTATCAGGCATTGTTATAAGCTTACCTACATATAATCCTAACTGTATATAATCTGACTCCAACAGGTTACGAATGGGGGCGGATCAGCATAGACACTCGAAGCAATCCACATGGTTATTTGCATATTCATTGTGAGAGAGAAAGTAAAAATGTATGCGTCAGAGTATCGAAAAGTCAAATCATGTATGAAATATTGACAATATGATACCAACTCTTGAATCAATCCCTTTCCTTACTATAGGTTTTAATTTTGTACCACCATCTCCATTTATGCTTTTAAATATTACAGTTCACAGTCAAACCCTAGGAACCATATTAGAATGGGTTTTACATAAATTTTTAGTTTGTTGTTGGTATTATCATAACTCTCTTGTATAATTTCATTTTCTCAAGCCCACTTCATCAAACAAGTAACTGAGGGTTAGGGATACATTACATTCTGGGGGTTGCAATGGTGAAGCTAGAATCTGGGGAACCATCCCACTCTTCAGCTTTCAAATCTCAATCTCAGAGTGACAACAATGGTGATCGCTCCCTAAGTCTGAGTCCTACCAAGTTCTCAGAAAAACATTTCAAGCGAGGCAAGGAGGCCGAGAGATTCAGATGGTTTTGCAAGTGTCCATGGGGTCATTTCACTACAGAAATCAAGGACCCAAAAAAAGAGCATCGTTGGCTTGGAACCTTCGATCTTGCAGAAGAATTTTCCTATGCCTATGATTTTGTTGCTAGAGCCATGAGAGGGATGAAGGCATGGACCAACGTTATATATGTATATCTAGAAGCCTATATGACCTTCTCATAGCCACAATGTGTTGCAGGTCTTGGTAATAATAATAAAGTGCCCAATGATATCAAAATCCCATTATTGGATAAGCATGAAAAGCCAAAAGACTCTTGGGTTGATTCCCTATGGCGAACTTCAAGCACCATACCTATTAGCTACAATGAATAGAAGCAGCATCACCACCACCAACAACAAAAACAATTCATTTTAAATGGTAGCTACAACCTACTTGAAGATGTATCCATGAATGATTACTTGAATTCTTCAAAGAATCAGATACATAGCAATATTTTTGAGTCAATTGCAAGAAGTTCAATGCATGTCTCTCTTTCTATAGATCATCAAAATGCAAGTTCTTGGCATAACATGGGCCAAGTTGATATTTCTCTAGCCTTCAAATTAGTCAAAAGCACAGATGATCTCACCCATGATTTCACCATTCCATCCTCTATCTCATCATCATCCACTGCTTTTGTACTTGCTAAAATATCTAATTATCAATATTCCTTCAATATAATTTCTACCATCCCTACTTCAATACAATTACCATTTACAAATCATGTTGAAAGTATTCTCTTACATTATCCAAAGAGTTTGTGTATGAGGCTTGCAGTGCAATTTCATCAAAAGATGCATTGACCTCCAACCTGGAACATGGATTCCAAAACTTTACACGTTGCAGGTTTCAATACTTATTTGACCTCAAGCCTGTTGGAGTAAATATTTAGCAGGTACCTTCCTGTTCCTACAATAACCAGACCCACGTCTAATTTTTCCAGTCCCAGCAGTAGCACCACTATGGATTATGATGTTTTTCTTCCTCAAGAGAATTTCTCTTTTTCTACTCCTTGCACTAGCATTGACTCAACTGGCCTTATGATCAGGGTAGATCTGGATAGGTTGGTTGAAGAAAATTATCGTATTTTATACCTGATTCCAGAAGAGCAATAGCCTCAACATAAATAATGGTAACATGAAGAATGCAAATTTAATAGCACCCACTTATCAGCCTCAGATCCATGCACATATTCTATGTTCAACATACCGCTTGTTTCAGACATTATTAAGGAAATTATACAACAGAGTTGTTTGATTGCTAGAAGTATGCTAACAAATGATATTCCTTATGTATCTTATTTTCATTTCTGATATAAAACCTCTAATTGGACATGGGGGAGTGCATAATTTTTTTATTGCAATGCTAATTAATCTATATGTTGGCCTGGTGCTCCGAGGTATTGTTTTATCTGCTCACACTAGAATGGATATCTGCTTAATATTTATTATGTTTCTCCTCAAATCCATAGGTATTGAATTTAACAAAATACATATTTCATGTATAAGAGTCATGCAGCCTTGTCAGTGCAACCTTTTCTGATATATCTATATTAAAAAGTCAATATGAAGTGGTATCATGTTCATATTTGGTATCTTGTGCCATCCTTAAAAATGATTTTTCTTGCGAGAAAACAGATCATAAGATATGAAAAGTTACAAACATGCATGTAGTTGATATCCTCGAGGTAAATCTGTGTTAAGGTTATTTTGGTAAACTTGACCAAGGTACTAGAAACCCACTTCCACGAAGCGATTTGACTACTAAGTTTACGAATGCATACATACTCTACCCCCCTCTAGTTTTGAACCTGTGACCTCTTAGGAGGAAACACATGCTATTAACCATTAGGTCCACTCAAGCTATATACTAGAGGTGTTTGGGTTCAGACTTATGAAAACTACTACAACATACTAGAGGTTTTTGCATGGAGGCTTATGAGAACTACTCCAACATATTGGTTCCTGCAACTTATTTTTCTTTAATGTAGCCTATTTAAAAGCAAGTCTCCGTGACAGTATTTGTTTTCCATAATGGTATTGATACAACAAAGCTGCAACTTTTCACATCCTTGAACCTGTGGGTTATGAGCCCACAACAATTGGTTAATTTTTTTTATTGTGTAATGATATTGTTCCTCTAGCAGGAGTTTCCTTTGTAGAAGTCCATCGCAATATCGCAGATCACACCAACATGTGACTCTTCATCACATTCCTAAGACTCCTCTTCTCGCATGCGATATGTGATAAGCATAATCGGACCCGAAATACATTAAACCCCCGTCCATAAACTTCTTGGGTCCACTCAGTCCCAAGCCTTATCGGCTTCAATCTCCGTTGTTGATTGCACCTTTCAATCCGACAGTTGATGATACCCCCAAGCATCACACATCACAAATCGCATTTTCTTAAGGCCAAGGTTCATCCATTCATGAAATATTGCGATGCGAAACTAATCTCCAATCCTCCATCGTTTGATCAAGGCACACTTGATCTAATGGTTAGAAGCAATATCGTATGAGAATCTTGCACGACATTTACCCACTCTTACAGAGTCGATAAGGATTATACATCCTTAACCTATAAATGTTCAGGTTCGTTCTGAGATTAGAGTTCAATCACTTTATGACTCGATACCCGTTGGATATACGAGGTCATCAAATCTACGGCCTGTGGGTCTTCAACTAGCACACAGATTACCAAACAGCTTAACCCCCGCAGTTGACTGTGACGTAAGCACTTGAAAATGAGATCGATGGCTAGGATTTAGTGTGGGGCTTCAACCACGATCAAGACATCTGTACACTCCTATCCCCCGCAGTTGCTAATCACTGTCGGTCTAACAGATCTATTGATCTGACGATCTAGATCTATTCCTTTGCTCAAGATTCCGCTCACTCTGAAATTCGCTTAATCACAATTTCACTTCGTCGTGATTCACTCTTCCACGAAACTTGGCGCTTCCACTAAATTTCCTTCTCACTTACAGATCAATTTGTTACCAAGTCCAACTCTACCAACTCCTTTCTCCGTTTAGAAACAGTGTGCCGAGACTTCTCTGATTTCTTTACTTTGCCTTGTAACTATACCTGATTATCCAACATTTGACAGTGGATACGGATCTTTGAATCCACTCCGCTTTTAGTTTTCAAACTCCTTCCAACGGGATCACACCAATCTCTAATAACCCTTCCTATAGAATCAAGTTCACATTATTTCCTGAACCAAACCCAATAAACTCTCAATCAATTCTCCACCATATCGTTGTTGCATACACATTCATTTATATGTCAACACCCTCACATCCACTATTACAGAACCATATTCAAGCATAGTCACAAGTGTTGTGATATATGCACACAATCATTATGGGATTTCCTCCTTATTCACAAATACACGGACAAATCCTTCGGATAACAATACATACAGACAAATCATATACAGACCCTTAACCAATATTAACTCAGAAGATATGAAACTTCTATTTGCTAATTAAAATCTATATATCCATAAACTCAATGGCCCGATTTACACTCAGTTGGCATTTCTCGTTTCAATGCCCGTAGGCTCACAATCCAATCCTCCTGTCTGCTAACTCTCTCTCTAACTCTCTTTTTTTCAAGCCTTTGACGCTTACAAATTATACATAAAAGGATTTTGTTAATCAATTTTGGTTCATATCCTCAATAATTTCACCTGAATCCTAAATATCCTAATCTAATCCCTAAAATCACGAAACTAACTCCTAGTTCCTCTAACTCACACACTATTCTTGAAATCTCTCTTAACCAGAAGATTTCATTACAATATCCTCACTATTATACAAACCTCATTTCAGATTGTTTAAGAAAAAAAGCTCCAAGAGTTTTAATTCCCTCTGAACCATTGAAATTTTATAGTGTAATCACCAAGACATTAGCATTGTTTTCGTTAGTGAAACTAAAATACAAACAAAAAAATATATTAATTTGGTAAAAAATCATATATATATGGAGAGAGAGAGGGGGAGAGAGATTAATTCATTCACAACTATTTAATGGTTTGATCCAAAATTAAAGCAATTATATCCAAATACATGTAGATGTAAAATTTGATTCTATGTATTTTAAATAAAATTCTACAATTATTTATATTTATTATTATTGTTATTGTTATTATTATGATTTAAGATAGTGGAAAATATATCATAACTAAGTTTTAAAACCAATAGTGGGCATAGTTATTATTGATTGTTATCTACGAATGCAGGTTGATTGTTATTGAAGGAAAGCCACTCCACCTAAAATAACCCTGTTGGTGGTCAATAAGGGTGCAAATTAATACATTTTTTTGTTTTAATTCTAGTTGCTCAACCTATCAAATTCTAAATTTGCCAAATGGCTGATTGATTGAGCTATTTGCATTCCTTTCTTGAATTGCACCATTCTCCATGGAAAATTTCTCTCATTGAATTATATATAGTGAGTGTAGAATATGGAGTGAGATTAGGATTCATGTTTACAAGTGATCACAATTTTTTTAGTTTGATGGCTAGTGTCCTCCTTAATGTAGTTTGAGTTGCTTCCATGATCATAGGTAGCCTTTGCTTAAATGTGTGCGACAACTAATATATTAATTCATACACTATCCTATTTACATTAATGAATAAAAAAATTACTTTAAAAGTGCAGGTCGTTTTAACAATAAGGTTGAACTCATTACACCAAGAGCTATAAAGAAAAAATAATTGATGTTATAAACTTAGAACTCCACGAATGTGCAAGAAATTTGAAACAGTTCTAGTTCACTTCATGAAAAGTTATTTCTCTTGTTTCATCTTTCATTAATATTTGATGCATTTAGATCAATTTCTTTCTGCCAAGGATAAAACTAGTAATAGATTTTGTTTATCTTAGAGTTGCAGGGACAAAATGACTTTTCAACAAGATGGATGTCACTTTTTTTTTTTTTTTCAAAAGGTGGAAAAACCCATCAAACTCAGGTGTCAACCCAACAGTGAGGACAGCCATCTCTGGCTGCTATCCGCGAATGTCGGTTTGACTCATCACTGTTATCAAGGAAAACCACGCCACCTGAAATAACCCGCTGGTGGTCCGTAAGGGAGTAGGCTTTCACTCCTGCCAGATGCCTCTGGGTCTTGGGCCGTTAACCTGTTTCCTTACGTCCGAGGAAGACGAGCTCTTAGCCAAGCAGAAGCATGCCACTTTTCTTCTGTGAGAAGATAAATTTGTCTTATTTGAATATAGGATAAAACTGTAAAACAAAGCTTGCTTATTTTAGAGGCGCAGAGACAAAATGACATGCCAGCAACATGGATAATACTTATCTTCTCCTTCAAGGAGATATATTTGTCTAATTTGAATAAAGGTGTCTCTACTAATATTGCATTTAGGAAAATGTAACGTTATTATGTGGTTGTGTGCTCAATTCTATTACATGAAACACGACAATAGTTTTTTTTTTTTTTTTTCCTTTACGCATTCATAATCAATAGAATCAAAGTTTTCCTCCTATTTCTAGTTTTGAATAAATTGTGTGAGTTTTTAAAACTTAAAAAAAATTATATTCACAATTATTAATGCAAAATTATGGTCAATATTTTTTTATAAATTCAAAAATCTATAAACAAGTGCCATGTGGTGGAAATGCGCAAAAAAAACAAAAGTAGTGATATTGCCACCATGTGGCTCTTGCCATATATGGATTTATACTTTATCAAAAAATTCTCTAAGAGTTCACAATGTTAAGATTCACCAGGACTTTATAAAGTTTTATTGTTCAGTGAAAGATTCGCCAAGATCTTACAAGATTTTATAATTCAGTAAAATATTCACCATTACTTTACAAGATAATATAATATGGAGAGAGATTTGCTAGAAAATTTATATATACATATTATATTATTGATAAATCACCTTCCCATTTTTCCTATAACCGTGGGGATTCTCCCTTTTATTAACATTAATTTGGGGGTCTTAAATTTTCCTTCTTTTTCTTTTTTTTTTTTTTTTTTTTTTTTTTTTTTTTTTTTTTTTTTCCACTGGAAAAATCGTAATTTTATTCATTTTGAGTAAAATTACATGTTGTAGATGCTGTAATAGCATATGCTCTAACAAAACTTGTCCTGCTAATCAGGAGCTAAAATCATTCAAATAGTCTATCTATGCTTTCCTACCCTTCTTTTTTTCCACTTTCCGCCAACCTTCATTGGTTGGCGGAGCTGTTACAATAATCATTTGAGCTTCATTTGTGGCAGCCATGAAGTCCTTTTCAGAATCTGTGCTTGTTGGTGAGTATGCTCGTTTGCTGCCTCCAATTTCCTGTGCGGAGTTTTCATATTGCTGCTGTGGGAAATTTGCATTTGTATCTATTGCTCCTTCAATCAGATTTCCATAATTCTGTAGATGGTGTGGATAACTTTCTTTGCTAATTTCTGTATTATTCCTTTCATCTTCATTTTCTTGTAGAATGCTGGTGGTCTCTGCATTCTTTTCCTCTTCTATATCCTCTGCGCTTGTGGCTGTAAACTGCCATCCTTTCTGCTTTGGTGGTTGTCTCCTTTTCCTATCTTTTTTGTTTTGTGGGCATGCACTTTGAAGATGACCTGTATGTCGACATATGCGGCAGCGAAAGGCGGTGTTTTCATAATCCAGTGGTTGTGCCCATTGTTTTCCATTATGGATTAGGAGGATGTGCTCTGGTAGACCTTGACTGAGGTCTACCTCCACACATATCCTGGCAAAAGTGTAGATATCCTTAGATAGGCGCTCTTCATCTATTTTTATAAAAGATCCCAAGGTATTGCCTATTTCTTCCAGAACTTTGTAGTGCCAGAAATGTATAGGTAGGTTAAACAATTTTACCCAAACTGGCATTTTGGTGACCACCATGCTGTTTGGATCGAAATCCGGGGACCAAGATTTCAAGAAGAGGCCAGCGTTTCCCCAAAACCATGGACCCTCGTTCAAGGCATAATCTTTGTCCTTTATGGTGTCGAATTTGACAATAAAGAATCCCTTTGAGCAGAGGTGGATATCACAGTTTTCTGTCCATATGGAGTAGATCCATTGACGGAGGGCTTCCGGTTTGGGCCAAAATCCATTGAACCTGCATATCACTGCTTTAGTTGAATAATCAATTTGTATTTCATTTACCTCTGGGATGGAGATTGTTAATGCAGGGTTCTGTGTTGTCTGCTCAACAATGTATGTCCCTGGTGCTGTAGCTTGCTGTTCTGGTTTCGTTTGAGGTTCCATATTCCCTTTGACTGCATCTTTGAAGGAAGATGGTCCTTTTGAACTTGAGCCGGGGCAGCCTCCGCGCAATCTTGTGCTGAGACAGATGGTAGAGTCCTTTGTTATACCATATTCCATTAGTTTGTACCCCTCCTGTATTACCTTCCCTGCGTAGAGGAGGAGCTGTTTGCATGGTGGGATTCCAGTTTTTTCATGTATCCTCTGTTGGAGGATTTATGTTGCCTCCCATTTCCCTATTTCGATGCAGATTGTGTTCCCTCCCATGGATCTAATAAAGAGAGGGCTTTTTTTATTTTCAATCGACTTTTCCAGTGGGTGTGTTTCCAGATCTGGCTTGAATAGGGGAAGATTTGCTCTAAAGAGGTCTAGATCTGGGAGCCTATGTCCCGATCTGTGCCCAGAACTGATAAAGAGATTGTTTTTTGTCTCTTCCCGCGCATTCACTGTATATGCTGTTTGATTCTTTAGCTCTTCCCTCGTACTCGGCTCGTCTCTCTGTTCCCTGTGTCGATCTATGGTCTGTTTCTGGGATTTAGATCTATGAGGGATTTTCTTGTTATCGCAGATCCAGTTGTGCTGATTGTCGATCCGCTCTTTTCAGTATGCCATACTGTATATTTCATGGAGTCCATACCTAATCTCTCGCCCCATGTTTGGTCTTCGAAAGATCTGATTGGGTACTGCCAGAATGTATCAGATCGGGCCTGAAGCTTTCCAAGGGGGGTTAGTGTACCAGTCTGCCGGATCAAACTCTAGTAGACACAGGCGCTGCTTCCTATCCAGGGCGTAATCCAAAATGGGGGTATTTTTACAGTGCGCGGTTCTAGGTAATGGATCCCGTGGCTCGATCTCAGCTCCATGCCACAGATCCAGTAAAATAATGCCCCATCTGGGCTCAATGGCGTTTGCTCGGGTTGGTTTTCAACGAGATCTGCCGCCTGTAGAGACAGATTCAGGTTCTGGTGAGCAAAATTTTTGAGAATTCGTTTTCTTACCTCCAGGGTTTTTTCTCCATGGGCTTCTAGTCCTCGGATCTGCATCAGCATACCATTGCATATCAGAGCACGGTGTTTGAAGGTCTTCCGCTCTGTTTCCGGGCGTGCTTCGCAGACCTTTACATTGTTAAATCCGCTGGTTTCCAGATCTAATCGATGCTCAGATCTCGAGCTGCCCTAGAAACCCTCTTTTACCTATGGAGCGTTAGGCAGGTACAAGGTTCTGTACTTTTCCTTCGCCGATCTCGCCGCTCTCGCTGCCTCAGGATCGAATCTCGCTGTTTTAACGCCTGTTGCCTCCATCGCCCCGGTCTTCAGATCACTCCAGCGAATGCTCAGTCAATTTCGAAGTATTGATAAATAAAATTATCTGTAATTAAAAATACGTAGAACTTTCTAAAATTTATCCAAAGCCCAATAGATTTAGGGTTCTTAAAATTTTCCTACTTGTGCCACTTCTCTTAATACACTATGACATATTGTTGAACCCTCAAGAGATCTTGCATAAAGTTTTGATAACAATAGGGGTCCTCTTATTTCAACTCATGTCAACAAAGATCCCATATTAGCTTACACCTTTCTAATGCACTAGATTTCATCCCCTATATATTCCTAAGGCATCTATGTAAGATTGAATCTTGATAGTCCATTATCAATGTTTTGGTGACTGGAATTCACCATATCTTGTATTTGTGTGCAACAAATTCATCTGAATTTGGTTCATTTATGATGCCCAACTTTACTTGCCCCTCATTGGTTGCTACAATTTCATATGTAGCCTTCCAACCTACTTGATTTTGAACAAAAGATATAAAAGCCTCAATTGAACACCCCCTGCATAAGGTGTCAAATTAAAAGATTGATCTATAAAATAGGTAAGGTAATGCAGACACAGTTCACATAGAAAATGCTACTTTGCGAAATTAGCACTCTGGAAGGTTTCCAAGAAATCTTGACTTTTCTTGGTATTGTATGGCCGCCTTTTCTTAAGAGTTGTCAATTGAGGAAATGTCTTTCTTGCAGATATAAAGGATATGATAGAGAAGGGAGCTTTCCACAAAGTAAATTGTTAATAAGTTCATAGATGAGTTCCTTCTCTCATTGTAATAATTGCACTTCTCCTAGCAATTCATTTACTTGCTCTATTGCATGGTTCCTCTCTTTTTGAACTTTAAAAAAATCTTGAATTCTCAAATTTTCAAGCCATTCCTTCTTAAGATTGTTGACCATCTCCTCATGTTGTTTCAAGAAAATAACTTCATCCTTGTGAAAAACTACTAACTTGTAACAACCACCCTCCTCCCACATATACCCAAGTAACTGATCAACCGGGGTAAACATGCGAAGAGAGGCTACTATGATATGATTCAACCTCCTTGATGACCTTAAGGAAATGGAACCGATGGAAACACATCAACCATAAATTCTACATCAACAACAACACCCCCATGAGACATCCCAACCACTCAAGCATCTTGCCCTTGGGTCCCACTAACATTTTAGACCTTGTGACCTCTAGAAACTCTCATGCTATGGGCATGCTAGTGTACAAGGACCTATGGACACTCTCACATGCCTGCAAGCCAACATCCAGGGACTTTTCCCAGCATTATTGTGCCAGCGTTCGCAAAATTTAAGGCACTTTTCTAGCCCATAATTCTGGCCACTACCCAGAACTTGTTGTAACTTTAACAATCCAACAAATACATTATGACAATACTAATAAACCAAAATTCAGCCTCATGACTAGGGCTAACCATCCCCGATAGGGACTGACAATATGTCAAACACTTGGCATTAATGCAATCTACAGGTCTAGGATACAAGACAAAGCATGAACGACTGAAAACTCTTTTGAAACATGATGAGAAGAATTGCCACATTCTCCCTTGAAATATTATAACATCAATTAGATATTGCATCCATCATTTTAACAATTACAAATAAATACATGAAATAACGATGACATGAACCAGTCCATCAACCATGCTTATAACCAGCATAAAACCATGGAAATAACAGGGATATAACAACCATTAAATCCACATATAAACAAGTTCAAAAGCAAGAGAACTTAGCTTTCATTAATTGTAGGCATCTTCAACCAAGTTCGGGACTTCCACATACCACCCGACTGTAGACATGGTTGAACCAAATATTTCTTTCAGTTCGTCACCCCCGTTCCATATTCCCAGCATGAATGTGGGATCTCATGGATAAACCAATCCAAAAAAGAACCAAGTGAATCCAAAGGTTAAACCACCTCCACCCTCACCAAACCGTAATCACACCAAAACTGGTGCTCTAATCACAACCGAACCAAACTTGGAATGCCATCTAAAATCCATCACTATCCTTGAGGAATTTTCCATCTCCTTGTCTCTCAGGCTTTATTGCAATCCAATCCAAAATCACTAGGCCCTAAACCGAGACCAGTCTCTCAAGATTTACTGCAATCCAAACTCGAATCACTAGGCCCTAAACTGAGACTCCTCCCTCAATATTTACCATGTATCCCACCAAAACCTGTCAAGTGATTCCTAGGCCTTTGGGAATGAACCTTGAGACCACCTTCGCCCATATTCCTAAATCCATTCGGAAAACCAAAGCTCAAAACTGAGATAAACATCCCAACATACCATGGCATCCAGAAAAGGCAAGGCTACGCTGAAAATCGTTGTCATAACCCGGAAAAACCATGCCACCGACAGCAAGAGAACCATACACCAACATGTAAAGCCATGCATGTCAAAACCAGCTAGGAAATCACACATGCAATATGTTACCTACAAGTATTCCTACTGAAGCTTTTTTATCTTTCTCTTCCTTCCTTGATCCTTGCTTTCCTTTCCTTTCCCTTTACTTGCTTTTCTTTCCTTGATCCAAAGCTAGAGTGCTCTAAGAAAACTCTAAGTGACCAAGAGTGAGAGAGAGAGAGAATAATGAGAGAAGTCCAAAATTGAACTGACAAAAGGTTACCAATTGATCCTCTGAATCCCTTTTATTAATGAGGACTCTAAATTCTTCATTTTCCATTATTTTCCTTCAATTTCCTCTCACATGAAATTTGTGACTTTTCACATTACTTTTCTCCTAATTTCATTTATTTTCATAAATAAATGTGCCAAAAATGTCTTTTTGCCTTTTAATTTATTTACCTTAGCCTTTGAAAAATTCCTTATCCATAAACACATCCAGTGATGCCCACTATGATATCTTTGCCCAACATTCATCTTGGAATACATATCTCTTAACCATGGTCTTATTTTGCCTTTATTAACTTTTCACTAGGGATGTTACAGAACCCTCCCCCTTGGGGAACACCGTCCTCGGTGTTAAACCACACCAAGACATCAGCAAAACTGTTGAAAAACAAACATACTACCCATGGAGCTTTATAACTTAGCTTGTTGCAGTATTTACAATGAAATACCTACACAAAAGCAAAACATCGTGACAACATGACAATATAACAACCATATCGCTTATAGGAGCTTATATATATCTCATGGCGATATTTACATCCATATACATATATGAAAACATCAACAAAACATATGCCAAACATATACCAACATATGGCCCGCAAAACCAAAACCAAAACCATTTTGCCTCAATCGGAAAACAATGAAGGATATATGGCCCGCATTTGGTCTGCCATATCCCATGCAGCTTCTTCGGGCCCAAAGTGTTGCCACTACACTTTAACTTTCTCTATGGCTCTATTCCTGAGCATGAGATGTTTTCATTGTAATATGCATTGAAGCTCCAGATGGAATTCTCCTTCTTGTTCCACTTGCAATACAGACTAATCAATAACATGATCAACATCCTTTATATACCTCTTAAGTAATGAAATATGGAAAATAGCATGTACTTTCACTATTGGAGGTAGTGCACGTCGAAAGGCCACTGGTCCAATCCTCTTAAGGATCTCAAAAGGCCTGTAATACCGTGGTGCCAACTTAGCACATGATCCAACCCTCAAAGATATCTTCTTGGGCTTGATGCACAAATACACATTCTCCCCAACCTAAAACTCCTTGAATATCCTGTGTTGATCTGCATAACTCTTATGTCTATCAAGTGTTGCCTTTAGATTCTTCTTTATAATGTGCATTTCATGTTCCATGTCTTCCAACATTTATGGTTCAATAAGTACCATGTTCATTGGATCACTCTAGTTGATGGGAGTATTACAACTTCTTCCATGCAATGCCTCGAAGGGACTCATCCTCAATGACTCCTAATACCCATTGTTATATGTGAGCTCAACCAATGGAAGGCACTCCTCCCATCTCTTCTGCTGGTGTATCATGTACATCCTCAACATATCCTCCAAGATCTTGTTGACCCTCTCTATCTGTCTGTCTATCTGTGGATGATAAGTTGTACTAGAGGCCAACTTTGTACCCAAACATGAAAATATCTCCTTCTATAACTTGGAAGTGAACTTTGCATCCATGTCTAACACAATCTTCTTTGGAACACCATGTAATCTCACTATCTCTCTGATGAAAACCTATGTGACCTCACTAGTTGAATATTTAGTCTTCACTGGAATGAATTGAACTACCTTGCTCAACCTATCAACCATAACCATAATAGAACCATGTTGTCTCACTTTCCTCAGAAGACCTATAATGAAATCCATAGAAATGACCTCCCATTTCCATTCTGGAATCGCAATAGGATGTAGGAGACCACCTGAATTCTTACATTATGTCTTTACCTACTGACAATCTAAACATCTAGCCATGAACTTTTCCATTTCCTTCTTCAAATTCGGCCAATAGTAGAACTTCTTCACCATCGTCACTGTCTTCTAATATCCTAGGTAATCTAAGTATGGATTCACGTGAAACTCCCCCAAGATAAGCATCTTGAGCTCATCGCAATTCAACACATACATCCTATCCCTGTATCTCACTAAACAACCTACCATGAGATGATAGTCTGCATCATGATCACCTCTATATGTACCTTCACCTGTGCATGTACTTGTACCTGTACCTGTACATGTTCCTATGCCTATACCTATACCTACGCCTATACATTTACTCTGATGTAACTTGTTCATAATCTCCTTGTACTTGTCATCCCACTGTCATGCCTGCAAGATCTTATCATGTAACTTTGTCCCATAAGAGCTCATAGCTACTATATGATTTACATGTACCTTCCTACTAAGAGCATCTGCAACTTAGTTATCCTTTCCTTTGATGTATCTAATCTTGAATTCGAACTCACTAAGGGTGGCCACTCATCTAGCTTGTCAAGCATTTATATTTGGTTGGTCAAATAAATACCTCAACCCACTATGATTTCTCATTATTACAAACCTCCTACCAAGAATATAGTGCCTCCACATATTCAATGCATTTATGATTGTTACTAGCTCAATATCACGCGTCAGATAGTTCTACTCGTGCTCATTTAGTTTTTGTGACTCATAACACACTACATGTCCTTCTTGCATGAGAACTCCACCAATTCCTCTCTTGCAAGCGTTTGTACACACTACAAACTCCTTGCCCATATCTACTTGAGCTGCTCAAAACTAGATTTGCATTTTTTTGCCCATTCGAACTTCTTACCTTTCCTCTACAATGATGTAATAGGATATGCAATGCGTTAGAAGTTCCTCATGAACCTCCTACAATAACCTGCCAATCCCATGAATGATCTCACCTCATACACATTCTTAGGAACTACCCACTCCATGATGGCCCTTATCTTTTCTGAATCTACTCTTATGCCTTCCTTGGAAATGACATGTCCCAACTAATTCAACTTTGTCTGAAAGAAGCTGCACTTTCTCAGCTTAGCATACAACTGATGCTCTCATAGAAATATCAACACTACTACTAAATTCTCGGCATGTTCTTCTTCATTTTAGAATAACCCATATGTCATCAATGAATGCAATAACAAACTTTTCCAGATAAAGATTCAACACACTATTCATAAAGCACATAAATGTAGATGGAGCATTAGTCAAACTGAATGGAAATACAACAAACTCATAATTCCCATACCTGGTCCTAAACGTAGTCTTGAAGATATCACCCTCCTTGATGCGTACCTGCTGGTATCCTGATATCAATTCGATCTTAAAAAAAATTGTTGCTCCCTTCAACTGATCAAACAAATCATCAATCCTCAACAAAGGGTACTTGTTCTTGCTCATTACCTTGTTCAGTTGCCTATAATAAATGCACAATCTGAGAGTACCATATTTCTTCTTCATGAACAACATTGGTGCACCCCAAGACGATACACTTGGCCTAATGTATCCCTTGTCAAGCATCTCCTTCAACTACAATTTTAACTCTACTAGCTTTGGAGTGCTCATCTTGTAAGGTACCTTTGATGTTGGAGCTTCCCCTGGCACCAACTCAATTGAAAAGTATACCTTCCTATGAGGAGGAAAATTTGTAATGTCCTTAGGAAATACATCCTGAGATTGTTGCAGCACTGGTTATCTCCTCAAAACATATGCATCCCAAGTTTCCTTACCTTTTTCACTAGAAATGTGCACTGCAAATACGACACAACATTTTCTACAACTATGCTTAGCCTGCATAGTGGTAACCATCCTCACTGATGTAGGCTTCTTCTTCCCCTACAAAATTCTCTTTTCCCCACTCTCATCCACACATTCAATGGCTTTGTTGAAGAAATCCACTTTGGTCCTATGAAGGTATAGCCAATCCATACCCAAAATCACACTATACGATCCCAATGGAAATACATTCAAATGTGATGTTGTAGGCATACCATTTAACTCAAGTGCACAAGCTCTTACCCAATGGTGAACTATCTTCTTTGTACATGTAGCCAACTGTACCAACCAAGATTCTGCATGCACTTATTTTCTCAAACCACACTTATCCACCAGGTCAGGAATAATATAACTATAATTAGATCCATGATCAATCAAAATAGAAACAACTTGATCACAAAGCTTACCACCCATCTCAATGATATATGCCTGATGATCGGCCTGTTTGTTGTCCACAACTGCATAGATACGAGGAATTCTAGGACCAACGTCACCAATTGTATGTGCTACCTGAGGACTGTAGATCTAGGATCTACTACGACTCTGATACAATGGACAATCCTTCTTACAATGATCCTTACCACATATCCAACACTACAATGGTTCCCTACCACGGCCCCTAACCCGCTGCTCTCCATGTCCCTTCTCAGTTGTATTGAACCTCTTATAAGGGACTACATTTTCTTTCTCACTTGCATCTTGAGTTCTTCCTCACTTTGGTGGCCATTTTCCTTTAGCATTCTCATTTCTTTTCAAGTCGCGCTTAGGCTCAACTTTATGCTTCGACTGCTCATAACAATGTTTCAACTTTTGGATCACCTCCTCCAACGATCTAGGCTTATCAAACTCAATTTGGTCTTTGTATGCTATTGGCATTCCATTAATGAATCTCTAAACCTTGGTCTTCTCCTCCTTGAGGTAAGGCACATATATCAACATCTCGAAGAACTTGCTAGTATACTCATTATATGTCATGGAACCCCTCCGCAACTCATAAAACTCCTTAGCTCTATCATCAATGTATCTTTCTAACAAATAATTCTTCTTTAAGAGCCTTTAAAACTCATGCCAAGTCAAATCATCCTCATGTTTACCTTTAACATTATTCACATCTTCCCACCAAATATTTGTTTTACCCTTGAGAGTGAAAGTGTCTATTTTTGCTTTCATGTTTTCTGAATAATCATGCAATCTGAAGAATTTCCTCATATCGAGCAACCATGCCTCTGCATCCTATGATTTCTTCATCTCTCCATCAAAGGTAGGTGGATTTTCTTTCTTAAACTCATCCAGAAATTATCCTCTATCACTCCTCCTATAAGGATGATAACAATGACGATCATGATGCATGTCTGAACCAGAACTACAATAGCACATGTGTCCATCACCTCTCTTATCTAGAGTATCCAACAACCTACCATCTTTGATCGTTTCATCTTTATTCTACCTTTGATCACCATAACACCTGTTGCCATATGCCCCATTAGTTTTGTCCTCCTGCTCATGGCTAATCGGAAGAGGTCCATGTCGTTGCAATTCTGACAAACTCTGAATTAGTATTGCATTAACCTTTGCTTGTTTCTCTTGTGCATGCATGATTTTTTCATTGTCCACCTTATAAATCCTTATATCTTCCTTCAAGCTTCTCAATGTGTCTTCCAAATAAGAAGATTTCCCAATACCATGTTGTTCATCTGATTAATAGGGAGAGTCTTTGTAGTCGACCATCTTGCTAGCCATTTTTATCTCTTTTCTGCAAGACATACTATGTCAGCTAAACCAAATCAAAATAAATACATGTACCTTAGCATAGTTCGGGGAGGATATCTCATCCGCAAGATCATCAGATCAGTGCGATACATGTATAACATAATCATAACAACATATAGACATATGATACATAATAATATAACCATGTAATCATCATTCTATATAGAGTCCATTCATCAATGCATGAACATCTCAACTACACACACCATGACCTCATGCAAGACAACAACAACAACCATATCACTGCATACTTACGAGACGCCAGCATAAACAACCTATAACCATTCATATGCTCATGGCAACATGATTCATAAAAACAACATCCCCATTCCCATGGTGACATCACTACAACCATACCAACACCATGCATATGCAACAAGCATTCAAGGATGAGTGACACATGTGCAACTGACAGAAATGCATGACAAACACATTCACCCAAGGAGAATGTAACCACGCTATGATACCAATCCGTAACCACCCTCCGCCCACATCTACCCAAGTGACTGACCAATTGTGGTAAACATGTGACAAGAGGATACTATGATATGATTTAACCTCTTTTGTGACCTTAAGAAAATGGAATCGATGGAAACACATCAACCATGCCTTCTACATCAGAAACAACACGCCTAAGAGACATCTTAGCCACTCAAGAATCCTACCCCTAGGTCCCACTAACATTTTATACATCTGGACATCTGGACACTCTCGTGCTATGGGCATGTCAGCATCTAGAGACCTCTGAATGCTCTCACAGGCCTACAAGCCAGCATCCAAGGACTTTTCCCAGCATACCCGTGGCAGTGCCCGTGGAATTTAAGGAACTTTTCTACCCTAGAATTCCAACCACTTCCCATAATTTGTTGCAAATTTCATAATCCATCAAAGACATGATGACAAGAATAATAAACCTATTGGCATTATGATACAGGTGTTGTCCTTGATGGAAATTCACTTAGATGACAGATCACAGTGCAGCAAGTCAATAGCAAAGAATTAATGATCAAAGAGGTATACACATGTTCACCTTGACAAAGAAGCGTATACATGCGGGTTAACAGACCAAAGGAAGCGTATAATGTATACACACACTTTCACAAAAGGAAAGGCACATATATCTTGGAAAACTAAGTTTTGGACCATGGTATTTTGATCCACGGTATTGGTCCAAGGTATCTGGTCCAAGGTATTGACCCCAGGTATTTGGTCCAAGGTATTGGTCCTAAGTGGTTTTGGTCCATGGTATTGAGAAAGGCCTAAAACTATAAAAGGAGGAGAAGATAATTAGGCCAGGGGTGCAAGGATTGAATATCTGATGAACTGTTAGATCCAGTATGCAGGTAATGGGTTTGTGAAACTTTGCTTGATCTGAACCAAGGATGCACCTATGTGGATGATGACGGTTGATGGATCAGGATCTTAAGGCTTGGAATGTATTATCATTATGTGGTTTGATCATTGATAGATTAGATTTGAATTACTGACGCATGTTTATTCTATAAATGTTATGATCTGGGTATGATTGATGCCTGGAATAGCTACAAAGTCATAAGTTAGTATTTGCAGATCTATACGCGGGTTCGCTTTGGTAAAAGTGCATATACACGCTGGTTCGATTCATCAGATTAGCGTATACATTATGAAATGTGATATCTAAGTTTGCAGTTGGTTCTGGTGGGTGTTGCAGAGTTCTGGGTTCTGCTCTATGTTCTGGTGATTGTGTTTTGATGACAGGGCTTCAGTGATTCAATTGCTGGGTGATTTAGAGATTGATGATTGAGTGCAATGGTTGTGTGGCAGTGGTGATTGATTTGGAGCTTCAATGTTGTTGATGGGTCCAGTATGAAAATTGGATGAAGCGTGGCCTTCTGATTATGGTGTTGTGTTCCAGGAGTATCTAGTCTGAAAATTTATGAAACGTGCTCCCTAGAGGAAGAGTGAAGGTTGGACCCTTCAGTAGGTCGGAGCCTACATACTGGTAAACATATCAGCCAGTAAAAGAGCCAGGGGGTTGGAGCTTCCTTCTAGTAGCAGCTGGAAAATGAGAGAGGTTTGTAGCCCTCTATAGAATGGCACCTATGTACTAGTAAATATATCAGCTAGTACAAGAGCCAGGGTGTTGTAGCTCCCTTCCAGTAGTAGCTAGAGAATGAGAGAAGGTTGTAGCCTTCTGTAGGTTGGTGCCTGCACACTGGTATGAGTCTGCGCCAGTACAATATTGTAAACAGGTTTTTCTTATTTGAAAGGAAGACAACAGCAAGTGGTTTTTGTCCCACATTGGGTTTCCACCTTATATCTTGGTGTTCATGTGTGTTTCTTATGTGTGATGATCTATTCTATTTTTACTGCACCTGGTTACTATTTATATGGTTAATGAAGCTATGATGCACTGATTAAAGATCAACATATGATGAATTAATTGAATCATAAGTTTGTTGGGTATACACTAGTTACATTAAACACAGTTGCGTGTACACGTGGGTTACCTTAACTGAAGTAGCGTATATTAATCTGATTATGGAAATGAAAAAGTTATTGATTTTCTAATACTGATTCAACCCCCCCCCCCCCCCCCCCCTCCTCTCAGTATTATTTCCAACAAAACCAAAAATCAACCTCAAGACTAGGCCTGACCATCCCCAACTGGGACTAATATTTTGTCAAATACTTGGCAACAATGCAATCTACAGGTCTAGGATACAAGATAGATCATGAATGATTGAAAATATTTTGAAACATGACAATAAGGATCACCACCTTCTCCCTTGAACTGTTATGACATCAATTAGGTCTTGCATCCATCATTTTAACAATTACAAGTAAATACATGAAATAACCATGACATGAACCAGTTCTTCAACCATGCTTATAACCAGCATAAAAACATGGAAATAATAGAGATATAACAACCACTAAATCGATATATAAACAAGTGAAAAATCAAGAGAAATTAGCTTTCATTAATAGTAGGAAAATCTAACTAGGTTCGAGACTTCCACGTACCACCCAACCGTAGACATGGCTGAACCAAAATCTCTCTTTCATCCAGTCACCCTCATGACATATTCCAAGCATGAATGTGGGATCTCATGGATAAACCAATCCAAAAACAACCAAGGGAATTCAGAGGTTAAACGACCTCCAACCTCACCAAACCATGATCACACCAAAAATGGTGCTCCAATCACAATCGAACTAAACTTGGAATGCCATTTGGAATCCATCACTATCATTGAGAAATTTTTCGTCTCCTTGTCTCTCAGGCTTTACCGCAATCCAATCTCAGATCACTTGGCCCTAAACCAAGACAAATCTCTCAGGCTTTACCACAATCCAAACCTAGATCACTAGGCCCTAAACTGAGACTCCTCAGTTAGGCTTTACTGTCTATCCCGCTAAAACTGGTCAAGGGATTCCTAGGCCTTTGGGAATGAACCTTAAGACCACCTATGCCCCGTATTCCTAAATCCATTCAGAAAAAAAAAGCTCGAAATCGAGATAATCATCCCAACATATTATGGCTTCCAGAAAAGAAAAGGTTAGGCTAAAAACCACTGTCATAACCCAGCAAAATCATGCCACCGACAGCAAGAGAACCATACACCAACATGCAAAACCATGCATGTAAAAACTAGCTAGGAAATCACACATGAAATATGTTACTTGCAAGTATTCCTGCTGAAGCTTCTTAATTTTTCTCTTCCTTCCTTGATCCTTTCTTTCCTTTCCTTCCCCTTTGCATGTTTTTCCTTTCCTTGATCCAAAGCTAGAGTGCTCCAAAAAAACTCTAAGTGACCAAGAGTGAGAGAGAGAGAGAATAATGAGAGAAGTCCAAAATTGAACTGACAAAAGGTTACCAACTGATCCTCAAAAGCCTTTTTATTAATGAGGCCTCTAATTTCTTCAATTTCCATTATTTTCCTTCAATTTCCTCCTCACATGCAACCTATGACCTTTCACGTTATTTTTCTCCTAATTTCCTTTATTTTCATAAATAAATGTGCCAAAAATGCCTTTTTTCCTTTTAATTCCTTTACCTTAGCCTTTGCCAAATTCCTTCGGCATAAACACATCCATTGATTCCCACTAGGATATATTTTCCCAACATTCATCTTGGAATACATGTCCCTTAACCGTGGTCTTATTTTTCCTTTATTAAATTTTATTACATGAAATTTTCACCAGGGTTGTTACATAACTTATTCCATTTTTTCGCTTCTCCAAGCATAAATGGTGCTCTCAATAATACTTCAAGTTTTATCCAAGTTGTTTTATATGGTTATAGCCTTAGGCTTAGCATCTTTTTTTTATCCCCTTTCTCCTCTTGTTGCATTATCTCATTTGTTAGTTCTTGTGTAACAACAAAATCATCGATAGGTTCTTGTGTGGCAGTAGTAAAATTAATTTCAATCCACTTTGTTTCAGTTATTGGTTCTTGTGCAACAAAAACATCATAAACATGTTCTTTTGGAGCAACAATTTTTTTTTCTTCTCCCTAATTTTCTTCGATTGTTGGCTTTTGTGTAATAGAAACATCGCCAGTATGTTCTTATGTAGCAGTAGATAAAAATTATTCATCTTGTTCTCCTACTTGAACTCCTACCGAGATAGTAATAGATTCCATAACCCTGGCTTCAGTAAAACATTATTGACACCCCTTACAAAATTTCATAGTTATGTCAGTGGATGATTTCATTTCTACTACTTCTACTAACATTTCTAGTCCGATTTCCTTCCTAAATTGAAGCTCAACGAGGGCAAGTTGTTTTCTTAATTCCCCATTTTTCTTTTTCAATTTTTCAATTTGATGGAAAAGAGGGTCTATTTCAGTCTTACCTTGTGAAGGGGAATCCTCTTGTTCTTCTGTCAATTCTTCTGTTACTAGCTCTCATTCTTTATGTTCTTACTCAAATCCTTCCTCGAATTTTGGTGTAATATCAGAGACTTCAAATGTGGAGGGATCTTCCTCTGCAATATTTTCTTGTTTCCCCTAATCATGTTGTTCCTAGGGCCTTTCTTATTCAACTGTAACAGTATGTTCTTCAGATGTTGGGGTATATTTTCGTGCAACAACCACTCACACCCTTTTCTTGGGGTCCTTCCACCAATTAGCTTTTTCGATTTTCTCTTTTTCACCTTCACCTTTCCTGAGGCATCCTAGGTTTCTTCAAAGATATTCGTTTCTTTAGTTTTTGTATTAGGTATCGTTGTTGCTTCAGTTACCGCTCCTTCTAGGTTTTATTCTTCAATAGGGAACCCATGATGGATCTTCTCTCATGATTCACTAGAAACCTCCACAAGCTCCTTTGTTTGTGCCTTCCTCTTGAGGATGTACCAGTAGAATTTTTAGTAAATCTCCACCTCTTAGGGTCTTAGGGTTTTGGGTGTTGTTTCAGCACTCTCCTCATGCTCCTCACTTTCATCGTCCTTTACACCAACACAAGGTATTTCTATTAGGACATTCCATTAACTTCCTTGCTCTTGTAACGAATGAATTATGATCATTTTGATAAGTGCATGGATGGTCAGGCAGTTTTCCAGGTTTTTTTCCCCTTGCATTGCCTTTACCATATGTTGTAAATATTTAAACAAATAATATGGCAAGTTTATCAACTGCCTTGTCCTTAGGTGTGATAATAGTGGAAATGGTAATTAAATATGATCCAAAAATGACCCTTGCAGGTAATAAATTTATTAATGAAAAGGGATACATACTCCCGAGGGTGGGGGAGATATCATCTATCAAACTCCTTCCATTAGTTCTCAATTCTTCTCCTTCCTGCAAAACCACAACCTTGGCTGATGGATTTTCCACCTTCCTTAAAAACCATCAAGCCCATATTTGTGGCAACCTTGTTACACTTGTGATTACCTCCTTTGTAACAACAATTCTAGATCCCATGAATTCAAAGTGTTGTTTAGTTAGGGCTTGAGAAAAATCTAGAGCAACCAACTCAGTAAGACCTTACACCTTCTCAAAATAACTCAACCACCCAGAATTTGGAAACAAATACCAGAGCCTCCAAGTATTGTAACAACATGTCAACAGAGTTAGGTTCACGCCTTATCATTTCTCCTCCCATAGTTGCCCAAGACTGTAACTACTTAGCAATGCTAAAAACCTGTTATAGAGTTTCCTTGGTGCACATAGATGCTTGCTAATGAGAAAATGTCGAGGTATTGGAATTAACAACAATTTCTTCCTTTTATTACCAAATTGGGTCTTTTAGTATATAGTGGACTTCACACAATCGCACCAATTTCTAAATGTGACAATAAAGGTAATAATGGTATGGGTAATGATGGAAACTACAACGGTGGTTACCTCAATCTAATTATACATGAGGGTAAAAGTAATGATGTCTGAAAAACCCAATCATACATTATTAGAATAGGATGAGGTGATTGTTCATAAAACGAATGATTAATGATTTAGGTGAGATCATAGTATATGTTTAATAACACGATACACTCCCCCACCCCAATTATTGTAACATATGTCCTCGACATATTTACATTAGGTTAATGATGTCACTTCTTAAGTACAAATCCCATAAATAAATGACAAAAGCAAAAACATGTCCTTGGCTTTTATGATGTCATGGGACTATATTGGTCAAATGATGTTGTGAAGATCTCCTTGCGACACAAATTCCAAACTAAATTCTATTGCTATGATTAGATGAAGGATCCATGCTATGACAAAAAATATTGTATCATCTATGATACCAAAATGTTAATCTGAAGCAACAACAATGGGTCTCCAAAAGGGTCTTCAACTGTAATAGTAATGTCAATAACATCTATATGAAATTGTAAAACAATGTTGACATTTATTCATATATTCAACTGTAATAGCAAAATATCAATCAAATATGAACTATATGAACCAAATGAGTCCCAAGTTGAATATGTAACAACAAAACTTGAAAAAATAAATCAATGATTACGAAGAATCATTACAGTGTTCTTACAGAGAAATAAAAGGGTGTTGACCGCCAAAAAACTAGTTTTTCATGATCACAATCATCCAATAATGCCCCAAAGGGATTTTCACCATTGAACATTTATTATTATTATTATTTTTATTATTAATTTTTTCTTTTTTCTTTTCTTTTGTTACTTTTATTGCTATTTTTATTGTAAAAAACTAAGTAATTGGCAGCACAAGAGCAACCTCCTCTACCCAAAGAACTTCAAGGTTTGGACTTGCAATTGATACAACATTCATAAATGAATCCTTAAAGCTAGGTTTATGATACAACCTAAGACGATGTCCATTTAATATAAAGGATACTTGAGAATTGTTAATGTTTTTCAATTTTACAGTCTCGTTTTCAAAGATTGCTTCTACCTCATACGGACCTAACCACCTAGTTTGTAGCTTGCCCTTTAAATCCTTGAACCTAGAATCATAAAGTAAGGCCCAATCACCCTTCTGAAACGACTTCTTTTGAATGAACTTATCATGCCATTTAGCACATTGTTGTTGAATAATATATATTCGTTGCACAACAACTAAGCTCTTTTCATCCAACTCATTTAGTTATTTCAATCTATGCTCTTGAGTTGCAATGAAATTTAAATATACTTCCAATGTCATGCTCAATGTTTTAATCTCAAAATCAATGGTGAATATGGGATTCTTACCAAAAACCAATTCATAAGGGGAAAAACCTGTGGTATTTCTCCAAGTTGTCTTGTAAGCCCACAATACCTTAGGTAATATCTCCACCCAATTTTTTCTATGTCCTGCCAAATTTTTTGTAAGAATATCTTCAAGTAATTTATTAGTACTTTCCACCTTCCCATCTACCTGAGGATGATAGGGTGAGGAAATCCTATGATGAACTCCATATTTCTTGACATGATCTTGTATTAGTCAATAGGTAAACTATGTTGCTCCATATGTTACTATTTCCCTTGGCACTCCATATCGAGAAAATTTTTCTTAAAACAACAAGTCTGAAACAACATTATCAACTTCCCTAGTAATTTCCCTAGTCTCTACTCACTTGGTAACATAATTTGTGCAAACAAGAAAGTAAAACTTCTGCTAAGATGGGGGATTGATCAGTCCCATAAAGTCTAATGCCCATTTCTCAAAAGGTTCCACCACAGCTAGGATTATAATGACATCTCATCTGATTGTGTAGCCTGATCTATTCTCTCATAGCTATCACAACCCTAAACATACCTCTTTGCATATTGGAATATAATGGGCCAAAAGTAACCCATTTGCAGCAACTTATGACTTGTCCTCCTATCTTCAAAATTCCCTCCACAAGGTCCATCTTGACAGGCCTTAAGGATCTCATGGATTTCATACTCCCTTACATACTCCTAATCTATTGATCAAAGATAATGTGAAAAAGGTTTCCATCCACCCAAAAATATATGGCACTCTGTCGTACAATCTTCTTTATTTCTTGAGGAGAAAGGTGATGAGGTAGCTTCCCTGCAGCTAGATAATTAGCAATATCTTCATATCAGAGCGAATAAGTGGACACTAAAATAGATATTCATCTGGAAAGAATCCTCAACAAGAAAATCGTCAGTAGCATTAGTTAGCCTAGATAGAAAATTTTCTACAATATTATCTTTTCCAAATTTATCTATGATAGTAATATCAAACTTTTGGAGTAACAACAACCATCTAGTAGCCCTAGTGTTTGTAATAGGTTTGTTCATGAAAAGTATGATAGTTGAATGATTTGTATGCACAAAAGTTTGGTAATCGGTGATATAGTGCCAAAATTTATCAATGGCATGTACAACAACAAGAAATTTATTCTCGCAACAATGTAATTTACCTCCGTGGGAGCCAGATTATTGGTGATGTAATAGATGGTGAATGGTTTGTTTCCCTCTTGTTGACCAAGCGCAACTCCAATGAGGTTGTGTTAGAAGCATCTGTAGAGATGTGTAACGAGAGATTCCAATCTAGTCCTCTCAAAATAGGAGTTGTTGTTACACGTTTTTTCAATTTTGCAAAAGCATTGTTACACTTATCAGTCCATTCAAACTCCTTGTCTTTTGTTAATAGGGAAAATAATTGTAATGAAATCTTAACAAAATTATCTATAAATCACCTATAATAACATGCTTTCCCTAAAAATTTACGTACCTCTTTTCGTGTTTTATGAGTAGGAACTTTTAAGATTACTTCTACCTTTATTAAATCCACTTGAATACATGTAGTAGAAAGATAATGTCCTAGAAAAATTCCCTTAGTCATCATCATATGGCATTTTCAATGTTGAGACAGAGGTTGGTTTGAATGAAATGCTCAAGTACTTTTTAAACGTTGTTAAAGGAATCATAAAATCCACTCCCATAGTGTTTAAAATAATCCATAAATATTTCTATATAGTCATTAACCATATCAGCAAAAATCCCTAATAATGCTTACTGAAAGGTTGCAGTCATATTGCAAATTCCAAAAGGTAGGACCATATAAGCATAAGTAACCTACAAGAAAGTAAAGGTAGTTTTATCCAGACCTTTAGGGGCAATATAAGTCTTATTATAAAAATTAAATCCATACATAAAATAAAATAATTTCTTACTGGATAGATTGTCTAGGACTTGATCAATGAAAGGTAATGGAAAATCGTCCTTTTGAGTGAACTTATTTAGCTTCATATAATCCACGAAGATTCTCCACTTTCTTGATCATTGTGATACATCAAACTATTTTCCATGTCTAAAATATCATGTCACTGACATCCATAATATAAGAGAGTCTACTATATCAGTTATATGAATCACTGTGATATACCACAAGTCATGAATGCATTGTTTTCCATGTCGTACATACCCAAGGAGTCTACCATGTCATGGATACATTGCATGCCATGTCATATATATGTTCTACCATGTCACACATACCTTGGGAGTCTACCATGTCATGGATACAATGTTTGCCATGTCATACATACCTGGGGAGTCTACCATGTCGTGGATGCATTATCTGCCTATATATATATATATATATATTCTACCATACCAAAACATTTTCTACCATACCAAGGGTTCTACCATGTCATATACACAAATTGTCTACCATGGAATTAACATAGAAAGTAGCCATTATATACAAGTACCATAGAATGGTGATACCATTGCAATGGAATAGCATACCATACTTAAATACAAGATAACATACTTCTAGAATATGAGATATCACATATCTTACTAATAGCATACCTCTTACTATGATGTATTATGGGCCATCATACTTTAATACGAGAGTCATCTAATCACCATATTGAATTTTCATGCGAGATCATACATATATAGCAAGATTAGTCCTGTAGAAAAAGAAATGAGAGTATCAACCTATTTGTGACATATGCAAAGTTATAGACATGTGACAAAAACCTTGTAGAATATGTGTGAGACCAGTGGCATATGTGAAACATCTATAGACAGTGAAAATTCCTATAATCAATAAGTATGTGAGAGCCCTGAATCATTACAGTGATTCTTTCCCAAGAGCGAGAGTCTTGTAGATAAGCGAGACACTTGTAGATGTGTGGGAGAGAGAGACCTATAGCAATCCAAAATTTTAGACCATAAGAAGTTGCGTAGAAATCCAAATTTCTTATCCAAAGTGACTAATCGCAATAGGTTATTTATAGCGATTTCCATGAGTGAAAAGTCATGAATATTGGGAGAGCCGACTTGACTGACTTTGATCAAAATTTGAAATTTGAATATTTTTCCCTCCTTGAATTGAAGTTGACCAATGATGCCATAAAATTTAATTCTCTAATAATATAATAATAATTCCTTCAAAAATTTGAATTCCTCTTTGGGTTTTAATGATTTTCCTTTGAGGCAGTAGGATTTCTCAAAATAAATTCTTCCCAGTATTGCCCCAAATTTTAACAATCCCTCTCATCTAGGGAGGAATTTCCATTTGCATCATAAGTATCATCTAGGATGTCTTATCATAGCAACATCATGACATATCTCGAGTGAACATATCTCAATCAAGGAAGACGGATAATCGAATCATCAATAAAGCCCATCTCATATCATCTCATAAAAGAAGAGGAATCCATAACCAATGGTAAGGGATATCAACCCTCCAAACCCATTTCCCTTAGGATAATAGGAAGTAGAATGTCCTAATACTATATGTTATTTGTTGCAGAAATCAATCATCTTTTTATATTTAAAATCAACAACATTATCTATTATGATCTTGTAAGGACAACCAAGCTTGTTAAGAATATTACCTTCCATGAATTGGATTATTACAGAATATGTAGCCTACCTAGTTAAACGCTTCTATGCATTTGGTAAGCTAATCTGTATTCTTTATTCCATTTGTTTGGGCTGAAGACTTTTGAATGAATTTCTCCTTAAAATCTAAACCCACCGTTGGAAAGGCCCCTCTACTGAAATATTTAATTGAAGAAAAGGAAATAATTTTTTTTTGCCTTCAAAAATATGACAAGTTGAAAAAAATATGAATGTCTGCAAACAAGTTGGCTAGTAAAAGCCAGTCTCGGGTTTTTTTTGCTATGGTTTCCAGTAATTATGTCCTCCACAATCACCTTTATGAAATTCTTCCATTATCTTATCTGCTTCATCTTTCAATAAACAATTTAGTAAAATTCCTCCAGCATCCTTGCAATATAAATATTGATCCAAAATGCAAAAATTTATAGCTTTTAGTTTGAGAAATCTTCCCTTGGTTTTTGTCAAACCAAGTGGAGCTTGTAAATTCTGCAGAACATAAATATGTGTACCAGGGAGAAGTAACAAAATTTTTCTGCTACATGTGGAGTCGCCATCTCCTCCTGTCCATCAAGAGAAGCTACAAAATTTATGTCTAATACATGAAAATTTGATTCAGCCATTAATTTGGCTAATCCTTGACATTTTATAAGTTTTGTGGGCTTTATTCCAATGTCATACTAAAAAATTATTGCTATCCATTTACCTCTTTTTCCATCTAGATCAGTTTGAGTAAGGATGTCTTTTACTACTACACTTTGAACAAAAGCAATTATGTGAGAATGTAATATATATACTATGAAATATTTCAAGGATTTTACTAAATAAAAATCTTGATTTTCCATCATATTATATTTCAAAGAGGCATCTCTTAATGCTCTGCTGAAAAATGTTATAGGTTGCTCATGTCCCTCCTTGTTTTTTTGTAATAGTATTGTTGAAATAGTATGCTCTGAAGCAAAGGAAAATGCATGAAATATTTAGTATAATTAGGACTAATCAAAATAGGAGCACAAGTCAAGGATTCCTTTACCTCATTGAATGATCTTTCAACTTCAACCTTCCATTTTATTTCACTGTCCTTTTTCAACATGTTGGTGATAGCTCTTAAGATTTCAGTTAAATTTGGAATAAACCTTCTCAGGAAATTTATTCTTCAAATAAAAACATGAAATTATTTTTTGTTTCTTGGGGTCTCTATTTTCATGATAGCTTCAATTCTACTTGGGTCAATTCAGATACCATCTTTGGAAATTATATGACCTAGCAATTTACCTTCTTCCAAACCAAACAGAGACTTTTTAGGGTTCAAGGAAATACCAAATTTCTTACATTTCTCAAATATTATTTTTAAATGAAACAAATGATCCTCAATATTTTTAGAGAACACAGTGATTTCATCTAGATATATCATAATAAATCTATCATTCTCATCTGCAAAGCAAATATCCATTGCTCTTTGGATAGTTGCTCCTACATTCTTGAGCCCAAAGGGCATTTTCACATACATGAAAGTTCCCCATGGTGTTGTGAAGGTTGTTTTGACTTGATCATCTAGATGCACTAAAATTTGATTTTAACCTGAATAAACATCAAGCAATGAAATTTTTTTGGAACAAACTACCATCTATAAAACATGATCCATATTTGGTATAGGGTGATTATCTTTGAGAGAAACTTTATTTCGGTTTCGAAAATCCACACATAATCTTATTTCTCCAGTCTTTTTCTTCATTGGTAACAAATTTGATAACCATTTATAAAATCTCAAAGATACAAAACTTTTCGCATCAAAACGATTTCTTACCACTTTTTCAATTAAAGTTAAGAGAAAAGGTTCACCCTTCTCATATTTTGTTTAAAAGGTTTCTGGTCTTCTTTGATAGGAATAGTGTGTTGAATAATACTGGTATCATAGGCCTTCAAATCTTCATATCCCCATGCAAAAACATCAGATCATTTTTCAATAGATTATTGTATTTATTTTTCTCCCCTTGAGGTAAATACTTAGAAAGCTTCACAATCTTTGGATTATCTTCAATCCCTACATTACATTCCTCTACTTCGGCCCCTACAAGTTTCATTTTTGGCTTCTAAGCCACATAATTAAAATCAAATAGTCCTTCAAGTGGTACCAGACCCCTTGGTATTACATTATATTTTAACTGTAAGACTTCAATTTTTGAGTCATCTTTATCAACATCCTCACTAGTTTGATCCAAAATAGCTTGTTGACCATCATCTTTAACAGTATTCTCTACATCAATATGCAAATTTTCAAACTCTCCGTTTAGCTATAAAAAATGTCTAATTATTTTTCATTATCAAACACTTACCAATACCTTATGTTATTTGGGACAACATTTCTATGTTTCACTTCAATCTCATATTTTATATTGGGTGAAAAGAATTTTTACATGTACTTGTTGATGTAGCCAATGCATCAACAAAGATATTTCGACTTATATGAATCAAAGACAATTGATAATCTGGAAAACACTACAAAAAATCTAAGACATCATTTCTATATGATCTCAACCAAGGATGTTGAGTTGAATATTCACGTTTGATTTGACTGATGATGAGTTATGAATCATCATGGATGGAAATTCTTTTAGCTTATGATATTTTCAATAAATGCAACCCTAACATAAGTTCCTCATACTCAACTATATTATTAGTTCATTGGAAATTAAGCTTGTAGGAATATGTTTGTGCTCTTACTGAATTTGTGTCAAAGATCCACACAACAGCCTCTGCTCCTTCTTTACTAATTGCCCCATCAAAATCCATATGCCAAAGGCCTTCATCCTTATCATCTTCTATTTCAGTCTCAAACTTTACATCCTATGTTTTTCTTCATTGACTTTAAATAGTTGACACTTCTTCTTCTAAAGTATAGAATGAAAGAATCCATGTATGAATGTACAGAATAATGTGGGTGATTAATGAGTTTTCCCTAGTTACTTACCATGTTATTCATCAAAGTATCCTTGAACAACCTCCTTTGTTGACCAAAAATAGGAATAGTTGCTTATGTCATGTCCATCTGCAAATTTCCTTGCAACTTTGCTCCCCAAGATCTTGATAAGAGATTTCCATATTTAGGAGGTATATCTGCCACAACAATATCCATGACCAGACTTTTTGTTGGCATTTGAGCCAAGGTTACACATAAATCCTTGATCAAACCTAAGAATCTTACTCTGCTAGAATCAAAAGAGTAAAGGTCTTTATATGGTCTGGTTATATCTAATCCAAGCTTTTCCATAATGACTCTAGGCATAAGATTATGTGAAGCACCAAAATCTAGCATGGCATTGTGCAAAATGAAATCATGAATGTTAAGACTTACATAAAAGGGTGTCACATTACCATCTTGTGATTTTACCTCAACCTTTGGTCCAAATAACAATTTAGGCTAATCATCACTTAAGTTCACAGTATATGTTCCCTCTTCTATATTTAGTGCTTTTATCACTTGAATTCTATACACATCTTTCTTCACCAATTCAGTTAGGGGAACAAAAATTTTAGCCTTTGGTAATTCACTTGCAATATTAAAAGAAGGTTGAGGCTTTTCTATTTCCTTTTGAGTTGTATCTTGTCTTTGAAGAATTTTGTTTGGAGTATTAGTTTTGGTTTGACTTGTAGAATGTGTATCACTTTGGGGATTTTTAGGAGGATTTGTTGGAACTTTCCTATTTCTCATATTATATTGTTTGTGTACTTCCATAATGGAATTTTGATAACCTTTTTTATAATCCTCTGATTCAATAGGCATAACATCTTTTTGTGCTAGCAAAAAAAAATCATGTTCTTCTTTAGTCAAGAAAACATCATCTATTTCTCCTTGACTAAAAATATTAATCTTATTCTCTTCTGGATCATCTGCTATCTCATTTTCTTCCTCTGCATAATTTTCTTGAAAAATAGGTTTGGTTTGTTGTAGATATAATAGGGCTCTTTTCTCTCTTTATTTAATTTAAGGTGGGTTACTTTTAAAGTTAGGATTTCTGATCTAAGGACCCCCTTGTGGTTCTCTTCGTGGAGCTCTATTTGTAAAATCCATTCTTTCCATCATTCTTTTTAGTTTTAACTAAGGTGTCTAATTTTGCATCTGATGAAGAAGAAGAAGGTTCTTCTTTAATGGTAACACTTCTTTCAAATTTTAACTTTTCTCTTTTGGCTAACAAGTTTTCTTTTACACTAACAAAATTTATTTGCATTTATTCTAAGGTAGCTAGATTTCTATCTCTTAATTGGTAAGCCATATCAGCATCAAATCCATCTCAAAATCAAATTAAATCTAGTCCTCGTGGAGGTTTTATTGTTGTTGAGATATAATTATAAATATTGTTAAATCTATTGCAATAATCTTAAACTATTTCACCTGGAGCTCTTCTTAAACTTTCATATTCTATAAGAATTTGAAGAGGATTATTTTTCACTTCCCATCTTAAAAGGAAGTTTTGGTGAAATTTTTGTAGATCTGCAATACTACCCACTGGCAATGCTTTGAACCATTTTCTAACTTCCCCTGCCAAACTTTGTGCAAAGAGCCTCATTTTCACATCATCATCATCAACTTCTTCTAAGTCTAAGAAATCATTCATCTTGTCTATATGTTGTTGTGTTGTGATAGGCCAAGTGCCATCAAATTCAGGTATACATTATGAATAATTTAGTGGCATGGCATTCAGTGGTGCTTGTAAAACCAAAGGGGCATAACGGGCTGCCATGATTGGAATATGAGGGGAGGATGAAACTGTATTTGTGCTTGATGTTAGGGGTGATGAAGGAGGTGGAACTATGGCTTGGTGAGTTGTTGTAAAAGGAGTCTATATAAGAGATGAATTGGGGATAGTGGAGAAAAGGGAAATCATAAGGCAGGTCAATGGTGGCGTAGAAGGAATAACAACAGAGTGTTGATTTTCAAAGGGCTCTTCAGTAATTTCATTTAATTTAGTTACCAAATCTTCAAGCTTTTCAAATTGTTGTAAGATGTCCTTATGACTTTGCAAAAATACAAGCTTTGTACTGATATATGTGGTCTCAATTTAGTCTCATCTTTAACTTATTTAGGGACAAAACTTTCTGATTTGTTCCTAAAAAGACTATACTCAAACCATAAGTCAAATTCAATATTCTCAATTGTTATAAGACTTTCTGGAAGTGAATTAGCTATTGGAAAAGGATTGTGGATTGCTTGGCTTTCTATAAGACCCTTTTTCCTAATCAACTTGTCAATATTATTTACAACTTAGGTGGGTTAGGATCTGGATGGCATCTGGTGTAGATTTTCTTGGGAGCTAGATCTTCAAATAGATTATTTAAATCTAAGTATATATATAAATTTTGGGTGGAAATTCAACCTAATAGCTTGTACTTCACTTTCACCCACAAGAAATAGATTTTGAGTTCTGAAATCAATATTTACCAGGGAAATATTTTGTTTTTAGGTAATTCCCCAGTATGGTCTCTATAATGTTAGCACTCTGTAATTTTCCTAGGTTGAGGAAGAAAAATACAAAGGTAACCAGAAACCACTTTTAAAGTTGGGATCTAGCCCTTCTAGCTTCAGAGAGGTCTCTCTCTGTATGATTTAATTTCTGTTTTCAAGATTTTAGGCTAGATATTGAAGTTCGAGATGGTTTTTTTAAGATTTGGTTGAAGATGTTGGAAAAGTCCATTGGGCATGGAGTCATAAAATTTTGGGTAATAAGTTACAAATTAACAGATTATCTGCAATAGGGAAGGGTAGGAAACCTCTTGGAACTTGAGATATTTATGGTGTGGCTAAGATGAATAAATAGATGATCAATTAAATATAAATCATATTGAAATGAATTTTACATTTAATCTCATGAGGAAAACATTAAGATTGTTTAAAACAAGCAAGAGCAGAGTACATTTAAGTAAATTCAACTCTTAATCTTCTTGCAACAATCAGGAGGGAAATTCATACGGAAACTGAGAAAGAGAAAAACAATTACATGAGAGAACACATGACCATTTGTTTGACACAAGAATCCCAGAACAAAACTGCCTCTGTATTTCTGAAAATTGATTACTTTGAGTACAATCCACTGCTTACGTCAATGTATAGCTCTTTTCTTCATACATAATCCAACCCTTACTAAGTCTTATTACAAAATATTTATAGACTTTCAATTAAACGAACTTCAGATTCCAAAAAGGAATTGATTACAAAATAACATCTAACAAAGATATAGATATTTCTGAAACAAAACTAGAAAATAGGAATTCTGGACAAATTTGGTTGTTCTGTTGAAACCTTGAAGGGAATTTGTTGTTGACTGTAGCTATTTTCAAGCCGCTTTTGTTTGTCTTGTTTCCAAAATTGTAGGACTTCTATTTGTGCTTATTTGAACAATTCGAGTAATTGGTCCCATCACTCTTCACCTGGGATAGAAAAAATTACCATGTTTTTTAATCTTTCATCTACCTCTGTGTAGGTATGGAAAGTTGGCTTGTTTAGAAACAAGTGATGAATGTCATGTTGAATGTTTAGATCAAATTGTAGGTCCTCCAGAAAATTTTCTCCACTAATAGTTCTCTTTGCCTTTGCAAATTTAGATGTATCTGCAGCTATGGTTCATAATTGTTCGTGGTAATTTTCTAATGGAATCAATTTGCCATTAGAATTTTTCAGAGTTGGAAGGCCTTTCTCCTGTAACAAAGAAAACTTCTTGTTAAATATTCTGACCTGTAGCTCCAATTATTTGCACTTATTCTCCAACTGCACCATAATATTCTTCTTAGCCAAAACTCTTTTGACTTCCATTTTGTCTTTGTTTTGTCCTGAATGTTTAGCTCTTCAAGTTCATCTCTAGTCCTAGAGTTTAGCGTTCTTATAATCTTATGTGCTTCTTTTAGCCTGTGTTCAATATCAACTTTGGTTTTTTCCACTGTTTCTTTAATTTTTTTTACCAGTTCTTCTTGTTCAAAAATAATTTGAATAGATGGCCACAACTATGTAACATTTGCATTGATATTATGCCAAATGTTGTGTTTGGCTTCTGCTAACATCTGAATTTGAGGGACTGATCCTCATATTTCTGAATCTGTTGAATTAATTTGAAATTATTTTTCACTTCTTCCAAGTATGCATTGTCTACTTTGATCTTGTTCTCCTCCATCTTGGTCAGTGTTGTTGTTAATTTCTAGATTTCCCTATTTGTAAATGATAATTCCCCTAAATATTGGGCTAGATTTTCTGGGGAATATGAAGTTGATGCTTGTGTTGTTTTTTGTGTTGAAATACCTACTACTAATGTACGTAATGTTGATTTTCCTGCGGTTGATGTTCCTGCTATCTCCTATTGCTCCTTTTTTTCAGTAGTGATTCCATGTCCTGTTCCATTTTATAGACTTGAACATTATTCTCCACCTCTATTGTGAAAAGTTTTTCTTTCTCCATCTCCAGATTGGTGACTTCCTTAGCTTAAGGGTGTTTTGTACTTGGGGGCTTAAGTTATTTCCTGAGGGCTTGAATATCTGCATTCTTTTTCTTGATTATCTCCTCTCCTGCTTTGACATCACCAGGATCATATCCTAATTTGATAACTAAATTTTCTAAAGTCTTAAGTGTCTTTAGCTAGAGAATACATTCTTTCAATCTTCAAATGTGAGTGCATATTATTTAAAGAAGCCCGCAATTTAGAAGCATCCATGGCTGAGTTGGTTAGAATCGAGTAAATCATCTCACCTACCTACTTATGCAAATCAGTTTGATCGATTGAATGAACCTTCTTAGTATCAACTGAAAACATGGAGACCTTATAATCTTCAACACTTTTGGCGGCTGGCACTGTAGGTTCCAAAAAGGCCATTTGAAACTGCCCCTTTTCAGAGTCAACTGCAAACAACAATCTGTGTTGAGTGGGGAAAGTCTAATTCCATAACTATGAATATGTTGAAGTTTTGAGAGCTCCATTCTTCAACTTGACCTCCCTATACCTTGTAAAAGTGCTATGCTTTGGTGGAACTTGAGAGGTATAAGAGATAAGAGACTCAGTTATCTCTTCTACATATGGGAAAGAAGTGGTAGGAGTTCCTGTCAAAACCATAGTAGTTTTATCTTGTGCATACTTTTCTTTTGAGGATTCTTCTTGAATAGTGATCAATTGAGGATCAGTCTTACTATCAGATTTGGTAGTGGTCTGTGGATCCCTCTTTCTTCTTTTAAACACAAGGAAATTTGCAGCCTGAGCTTTTGAATATGTAGGGGACATACTTTCCCTTGGCCTCTTGATCTCTTTGTCTTTAGGAAAAGGAGTTTTCAAAGAAGATTTACTGACTAACTACTATTCAGCCTCCTATAATGTGTTTTCTATCCACTCCTATTAGTTAGCATATTGCTTTATATCTGGCCTAGGTGTGTGTGCATATGAAGTGCTCTTTTTTTCAACCCTCAGCTTCAAAATTATCCCTAAAGGATCATAAGACCATGTGAATCTTGGTTTGAATTTCATTTGTTTTAAAGTTGCCTCCACTTCCTTTGTTGCTGCTCTAGTATTCACAATATAGGGGCCTACATGAGCCTTTAGTTTAAATTGTGCCTTCTTGTTATTCAACACTAAGTGTAATTCATCCATCTTTAACATCTATCTAGCATATTCTAAGGAAAAAATTCTCACTGGCACAAACACTGGTAATCTATAGGGAGGAAGCTCACACCCATAGATTTTGATTTTTGTATAGTTTTGGTATAAATACCAATCTCCAACCTTTGACTACTATGAAAGGTGCAAAGCCTTCCTAATTTCTAGTGAAATGCTTAGTATAACATCATTGCATAGTAGACATAAGGATGTACAAAGGAACTTATCTACAAAATCATTATAAATATACTCTTCTGAGTTTCTTCTGATTAGAGAAGTGTACCCTGCTCATCCATTTTCTACAATCGAAACTTGAACCTATCTTCTTGGTAAAATAACATTAGATAAACTAAAACTAATTTGTCTTTAAAAACACCTTTAGCTTTGAACTTCAAAAATTGCCCATGTATGATATCTGGTAGAAATTGACTATAATCAAACAGAACTAAAAGGCTTTTGACAGACTGAAAATACTGATAAAAATCCTAAAACTACCTCATCAACCCACTGGTCTGTATGATAACCTAATAACCGAGTAACCATAGAAATCACTTGTCTTGACTTTTTTTGGAAAATAGAAAAAGAGTATGGTGGATTTGTTCTAGGAAACTTATCAGAAAGCATTCAAAAATGTGGGCTCTCTGGGGGAAGGTAAGTTTCTTATAAATTTCCATTAATGCAATGCTGGAAAATAGATGTAGAGGGACCTAAGTATTTATCTATAAGGCTTGGAAAATGCTCTCTCAGAAAATGGAAAAGATGACCTCATTTTTCTGGGCAATTACTGCTTTTTGGCTAGGGAGGTATCTGAGATGACACCAAGTAGAGAATGCAGAGAATATATGAGTTTTGAGGAAAGGTAAACTGAGGAAGAAAAGAATCATGGATACTTAACTCATCACTCTGATCTAAGTATTTTTGTTTTGCCCAATTATGGAGCTCATATAGGTCAAATTCACACCAGGTTTCAGCTATTTTATATTGGGTATGAATCAAAGGAGTTTTATCTAGATCAAGGACAGGGGGTACCATGGGATCCTCCTCGGTCATCTTTCATTTTCCTTTATGTGACAACATTTTGAATTACAAAGAAGAAATGGAGGAATGAAGAATTACACAGGAGAAATGGAGGATCAAAGCTACCAGACCATTTGTTTAACTGGAATTGCAGAGAGAAATGGCTCGTAAATAGCATTGGTAACTTCAAAATTCTTCGAGCTTGACCTACACAATTCAAATAAGTGTAGAAAGGGAAAATTTGCAAGTGTCTAAGAGGTTTTATAATGGAATTCATAGGCGTTATAATGAAATTATTACTGTTTTGGGAGTGGGATATTATTTAGAAATGAATCATTTTGTGTGAGGGATTTAATGTCTAATGTTAATTTACAATTTGGTAGGTGATTTGAAAACTAGTGGTTGAGTGATGTGGAGGGGAGGTGACGTGGAGAGCGGGATGGAGGAAAAGTGGGCATGAGGGAATGGCGTGGGGACGAGACGACAAAAGGAGGAGTGCAATGGCGTTTTTCGAGGGGGGTAGGTAGTTTATGGTTTTTGAGGGGGGGCTGAAATGGTTGAACGGATGCCACGTCTCCGCAGTCGATATCCAAAAACTTTTATCCCCCTGTTTTGGAGAATTTGGTATCTACTGATAAATACTAATCCCTAGATAAGTAGCCATATTTAGAACAACAGTTTAAATCACTTTATCCTTTTCCTATCAGCAATAGATAATACAAAGAGGATGAGAAGACCTACTTGTAGTTTTGCTTTCCTCGTCTCCTTTGTATCTGTCTCGTCGCTCCTTCCCGTACTTAACACGCTTGTGAAGTACTTGTAAACATCAACAGAAGACAAAGAACCAATCAAAGCAAAAGATCTATTGATTACAAGTAAATGGAATCAGATACATTCACACATATAAGCATCATATAACAAGTTAATCATATGGAAAAAGGTTCAAATACTTTATTGAATAGAAGGAAGAATTACAACCATGAAGTCTAATTCGAAGTCACTCCTCCAGCTTTGATCACATCCACATCACATCAAAATCATGACACTCCAGAATCATAACAATATTTGTCTCAAAGTCAATTCTCATAGCAACACTATCTCCTTACAATCCATCAGCCCTTGATCACTTAGATGAGTGCTCAATTTATAGGAAGATGGAGGAGGCTATGTCATAAATGGGGGTATTTAATGGCCTTTTCTGCTAATCCATACTTAGAATTAGTTCCATGGATGAAGGGATGACAGGATAGGATGCATCTTAACTCATTCCTCATCCATTTTCGAGCTCATAGGAGTTGCTAAGTGAGGGAAACTTCTAGAAGACTCCAAGAGATAATAATATCCCCCAAACGCTATGTGAATTTTTCTCAATATCACCTAGCACAGGTCAAAGAGGGCCTAAGTGCTCTGCAGAGCACCCTGACATGGACTTAACTACTGTGTAGTGCACCCTTACATGGGCCTACCTGCACTGGTCCCTTTAGAGATCATTTCAAGATGTCTTCAAGTCATGAAACTGTCTGGGAAGGAGGCATGAAAAAGGGTGACTTGTTTAGGGCATGTAGAAACTTTAAATTAGGGTTTGATGAGCCCTAAAACAATGATCTAGATGATGGGAGTGATATGACCAAATGGATCTGTAATGCCCCCTCCCCTCTTGGTTAAACATCTATAATGTTGGGGGATACAAAATTCATCTCCCACCATTGATCTGGGCGGGGGTGATCTTCGCCTTTGGTTTTTTCACGAACTTTATCACAAGCTGACAACATGTCAAATCAATCCACTTTATTTACAAAATTTCAATTAATCCATGATTAATTAACATAAAACAATTAACAATAATATAAAAATAATTATGGCGGCATTTAAAGCGTGCCTTTACCTTTGGGATTTTATTTTTTATTTTCTCATATATATATATAAATATATCTCCCATTTTATTTCTTTTTTAATTTTCTTCCTTTTTTTCATTTTTCTTTTTTTCCTTTATGAGCTAAACAATTTAAAAATGAAAAATAATTTTTACAATATCCCTATGGGATAAATGACTAAATAACCATATTGGACTACTATATTTATAGGACCTTAACAGTGGCTCCAATGGGGATGACATCCTCCCTGTGAGGTGTCAAGAACATTGTAGATCAGTAGCCTTCTCCATTGGGCAATTATTTTATCATAAAACAACTAAGACTAACCTGTTTAAATGGAAAATCATAGATATAGTAGAAATTCATCTAAAAATTAGGGCCTTCACTCCGAGCTTCAATTTTTGATAAGAGCCACCCACACTTGCAGTACTTGAAATAATAAATGGATGTGTTCTTTGTGACCATCTAAAATTAGCTGAAGTAGTGCTTGAACAACCTGTCATTAACAAGTCCTCCTGGTAGTGTTTCTCCAGTCATATCTTCTAATAGAAATGCATTGTTTCCACAAAAAGCTCCAATCTTGTAGGGGCATTTCCATAAACTATCGAACTTTCCATGTTTTCCCTTCTCCTCATTTCTAGCATCCCATTTTAAAAAAGGTCATTGAGCTGGAAATAATCTTCTTTGACTCTCCTCTCATGAATTCTTTTGATCTTATCCTGAATTATATGTGTATTGTTGTAGAATTCTTCACTGGTCTGCTGCAAATGTATCATTTGGTTGATCCTTCTTTGTGCATCATTAGGTTCAGCTTCTATTTCCTGCAACAATTTTAGTACTGGAATTCTTAGGGAAGTAGTAAAAAATGCTTCTATTCCATAAACCAATTGGAAAGGTGAAATTCCAATTGACTTCTTTGTTCTTATCCTATCATCCCATAGAGAATTTATCAATTTATTGTGCCAGGATTTATTGTTTTCTTGCAACAACTTCTTTAGGATGTTGACCAAGATCTTATTATAAGATTTTGCTAACACATTTCCCTTAGGATAATAGGTAGTAGAATGTCCTAATACTATATGATATTTCTTGTAGAAATCAATAATCTTTTTAGATTTAGAAGTAGCCACATTACATGTGATGATCTTGTGACGACAACCAAACTTGTAAAGAATATTAACTTCCATGAATTGGATGATTACAGAATTTGTAGCATGCCTAGTTGGAACTGCTTCTATCCATTTGGTGAAGTAATTTGTAGTTGTCACAATTCATTTGTATTGGGCTAAAGAATTTGAATGAATTTCTCCTATAAAATCTAAACCCCATTGTTGGAAAGGCACCTCTACTGAAATAGACTTGAAAGGAAAAGGAAAGAGTTTTCTTTTGCCTTCAAAAATATGACAAGTTGAAAAATAATTATGAATGTCTGCAAACAAAGTAGGCCAGTAAAAACCAGCTCTCGGGATTTTATTTTCTATGGTTTTCCAGTAAATATGTCCTCCACATTCACCTTTATGAAATTCTTCCATTATCTTATCTGCTTCATCTTTCAACAAAAAATTTAGTAAAATTCCTCCAGCATCTTTCCAATATAAAGCTTGATCCAAAATGAAAAACTTTATAGCTTTTAGTTTGAGAAATCTTGCCTTGGTTTTTGTCAAACCAGGTGGAATTTGTAAATTCTGCATAACATAAACAATATTTTTGTACCAGGGAGAAGTAACAAAAATTTCTAATACTTGTGGAGTCACCAACTCCTCTTGTCCATCAAGAGAAGCTAAAAAATTGATGTCTAATACATGAAAATTTGATTCGGCCATTAATTTTGATAATACTTGACCTTTGATAAGTTTTTTCGGCTTTATTTCAATGTCATACTCCAAAATTATTGCTATCCATTTACCTCTTTTTCCATCTGGATCGGTTTGAGTAAGGATGTATTTTACTACTGCACTTGGAACTAAAGAAATTATGTGAGAATGTAATTTATACACTCTGAAATATTTCAAGGCTTTTACTAAATAAAAATCTTGCTTTCCCATGATATTACACTTCAAAGAGGCATCTCTTAATGTTCTCCTGAAAAATGCTATAGGTTTCTCATGTCCCTCCTTGTTTTTTTTTAATAGTACTACTACAATAGTATGCTCTGGAGAAAAGGAGAAAATCATGAAATCTTTAGTGTAATCAGGTTTAATCAAAATAGGAGCATAGATCAAGGCTACCTTTACCTCATTGAATGATATTTTAGCTTCAGCATTCCATTTTATTTCACTGTCCATTTTCAACATGTTGGTGATAGCTCTTAATATTTCATAGTAATTTGGAATAAACCTTCTGAGGAAATTTATTCTGCCAATGAAACGCTGAACTTCTTTTTTGTTTCTTGGGGAATCAATTTTCATGATAGCTTCAATTCTACTTGGGTCAATTTGATACCATCTTTGGAAATTATATGACCTAGTAGTTTACCTTCTTCCAAACCAAATAGAGACTTTTTAGGGTTCAAGGAAATACCAAATTTCCTACATTTCTCAAAGAATATTTTTAAATGAAACAAATAATCCTCATTAGTTTTAGAGAACACAATAATGTCATCTATATAGATCACAATAAATCTATCATTCTCATTTGCAAAAGCAATATCCATTGCTCTTTGGAAAGTTGCTCCTGCATTCTTGGGCCCAAAGGGCATTTTCACATACATGAAAGTTCCCCATGGTGTTGTGAAGGTTGTTTAGACTTAATCATCTAGATGCGCTAAAATTTAATTATAACCCGAATAAACATCAAGCAATGAAATTATGTTGGAACCGACTACTCTCTGTAAAACATGATCCATATTTGGTAAAGGGTGATTATCTTTGAGAGAAACTTTATTTAGGTTTCAAAAATCCACATGTAATATTATTTCTATAGTCTTTTTCCTCACTGGTAACAAATTTGATAACCATTTATAAAATCTCAAAGATACAAAAATTTTGGCATCAAAACTATTTCTTACCTCTTTTTCAGTTAAAGGTAAGAGAAAAGGATTCACCCTTCTCAGATTTTGTTTAAAAGGTTTCTGGTCTTCTTTGATAGGAATAGTGCGTTGAATAATATTGGTATCATAGGCCTTCAAATCTTCATATTCCCATGCAAAAACTGCAGAGCATTTTTTCAATAGATTAATGTATTTCTTTTTATCCCCTTGAGGTAAAGACTTAAAAGCTTCACAAACTTTAGATTATCCACAGTCCCTATGTTACATTCCTCTTCTTCGGCCCCTACAGGTTGCATTTTGGGCTTTTGAACCACATCATTAAAATCAAATAGTTCTTCAAGTGGTACTAGACCCATTGGTATTACATTATCTTTGAATTGTAAGACTTCAAGTTATGAGACATCTTTATCAACATCTTCACTAGTTTGATCCAAAACAACTTGTTGACCATCATCTTTAACAATATTCTCTACATCAATAAGAAAATTTTCAAACTCTCCCTTTAGCTGTAAACAATTGTCTGATTGTTTGTCATTATCAAACACTTTCTAGTACCTTACGTTATCTAGGATAGTAGGTCTATGTTTCACTTCATTCTCATATTTTTTATTGGGGTGGAAAGAAATTTTACATGTACTTATTAAGGTGGCCAATGCATCAACAAAGATATTTCGACTTATACGAATCAAAGACAACTAATACTTTGGAAAACATTGCAAAAAATCTAAGACAACATTTTTATATGCTCTCAACCTAGGATGTTTAGTTGAATATTCACCTTTGATTTGATTGATGATGAGTTTTGAATCACCTTGGAAGGAAATCCTTTTAGCTCCTGATATTTTCAATAACTGCAACCCTAACATAAGTGCCTCATACTTCAGCTATATTATTGGTGCATTGGAAATTAAGCTTGTATGAATATGTTTGTTCTCTTCTTGAATTTGTGTCAAAGATCTAGACAACAGCCCCTTCTACTTCTTTATTGACTACCCCATCAAAATCCATATGCCAAAGGCCTTCATCCTTATCATATTTTCTTTTAGTTACATCCTCTGTTTTTCTTGATTGACTTTCCATATTTGAGACTTCTTCCTCTAAACATATACCATTGTATAGAATGAAAGAATCCATGTCTGAATGTACATAATAAAGTGGGTAATTAATGGGTTTGTCCTGGCTGCTTACCATGTTTTTCATTAGAGTCTCCCTATGCAACCTCCTTTGTTGACCAAAAATAGGAATAGATGCATATTTCATGTCCATCTACAAAGTTCCTTGGAACTTTTCTCCCCAAGATCTTGATAAGAGAATTCCATATTTAGGAGGTATATCTGCCACAACAATATCCATGACCAGACATTTTGTTGGGATTTGAGACAAGGTTACACATAAATCCTTGATCAAACCTAAGCATCTTACTCTGCTAGAATCAAAAGAGTAAAGGTCTTTATATGGTCTAGTTATATCTAATGCAATCTTTTCCATAATCACTCTAGGCATAAGATTATGTGAAGCACCAGAATCTAGCATGGCATTGTGAAAAATGAAATCATGAATGTTAAGACTTACATAAAAGGGTGGAACATTACAATCTTGTGATTTTACCTTAACTTCTGGTCCAAATAACAATTTAGGTTGATTATCACTTAAGTTCACAGTATATGTTCCCTCTTCTATCTTTAGTGCTTTTATCACTTGACTTCTATACACATATTTCTTCACCAATTCAGTTAGAGGAACAAAAATTTTAACCTTTGATAACTCACTTTCAATATTGAAAGAAGGTTGAGGATTTTATATTTCCTTTTGAGTTGTACCTTGTCTTTGAAGAATTATTTTTGGAGGATCAGTTTTGGTTTGACTTGTAGAAGGTCTATAACTTTGGGGACTTTTAGGAGGATTTGCTAGAACTTTCCTATTTCTCATATTATATTGTTTTTGTACTTCCGTAGTGGCATTCTGACAACCTTTTTTATAATCCTCTAATTCAATAGGCATAACATCTTTTTGTGCTAGAAAAAACAAATCTTGTTCTTCTTTAGTCAAGAAAACATCATATATTTCTCCTTCACCAAAAATATTAATCTGATTCCCTTATGGATCATCTTTTATCTCATTTTCTTCCTCTGCATAATTTCCCTGAAAAGGAGGTCTGATTTTTTGTTAATCTGCCGGGGTTCTTTGCTCTCTTTGTTTAATTTGACACGAGTTCCTTCTAAAGTTAGGATTCCTAATCTAAGGACCCCCTTGTGGTTCTATTGGTGGAGCTCTATCTGTCATAGTCATTCTTTCCATTATTCTTTCCATAGTTTTAACTAAGGTTCTTTTTTAATGGTAAACATTCTTTCAAATTTTAACTTTGCTCTTTTGGCTAACAAGTTTGCTTCTGCACTAACAACATTTCTTTGAATTTATTTGAAGGTAGCTTGATTTCTCTCTCTTAATTGGTAAGCCATATCAACATCAAATCCATCTCAAAATCGAATTAAAGCTTATCCTGGTGGAGGTTTTATAGTTGTTGGGATAGAATTATAAATATTGTTAAATCTATTGCAATAATCCTGAACTGTTTCACCTGGAGCTATTCTTAAACTTTCATATTATGCAAGGATCTAAAGATTATTTTTCACTTCTCATCTTGAAAGGAAGTTTTGGTGAAATTTTTATAGATTTGCAATAATGCCCGCTGGAAATGCTCTGAACCATTTTCTAACTTCTCCTCCCAAAAATTTTGCAAAGAGCCTCATTTTCACATCATCATCATCAACTTTTCTAAGTCTGAGAAGATAGTCATCTTGTCTATATCTTGTTGTGTTATGATAGGCCCATATACATCAAATTGGGGTATCCATTGTGCATAATTCTGTGGCATGGCATTCAATGGTGCTTGTAAAACCAAAGGGGCATAACGGGCTGCAATGATTCGAATATGAGGGGAGAATGAAACTGTAGTTGTGCTTGATTCTAGGGGTGATGAAGGAGGTGGAACTGTGACTTAGTGAGTTGTTGTAAAAGGAGTTTGGATAGGACATGAACTAGGGATAGTGGAGAAAAAGGAAATCACAGAGGAGGTCAATGGTGGAGTAGAAGGAATAACAACAGAGTGTTGATTTTCAAAGGTTTCTTTAGTAGTTTTATTTAATTTAGTTAATAAATCTTCAAGTTTTTCAAACTGTTGTAAGATGTCCTTATCAGATTGTGAAATTACATGTTTTTATACTGAGATATATGGTCTCAGTTTAGTCTCATCTACAATTGTTTTAAGGACAAAGCTTTCTGATTTGGCCCTAAAAAGACTACACTCAAATTGTAAGTCAAATCCAATATTCTCAATTGTTATAAGATTTTCTGGAAGTGAATTAAATCTTAGTAAAGGATTATTGCTTGCTTGGATTTTTGTAAGACTCTTTTTCCTAATCATCTTCTCAGGATTATTTACAACTTTAGGTGGGTTAGGATCTAGATGGGATATGGTGTGAATTTTCTTGGGAGCTAGATCTTCAAATATATTATTTACATCTAAGTATATCTACAAATTTTGGGTGTAAACTCAGCCTGATAACTTCTACTTCACTGTCCCCCACAGGAAATAGCTTTTGAGTTCTGAAATCAATATTTACCAGGGAATTACTCTCCAGTATGGTCGTCGGAATGTTAACACTCTGTAATTTTCCTAGGTTGAGGAAGAAAACTACAAAAGTAACCACAAACCACTTTTAAAGTTGGGATATAGCCCTTCCAGCTTCAGAGAGGCCTCTCTTTGTATGATTTAATTTTTGTTTTCAATATTTTAGGCTAGATATTGAAGTTCAAGATGTGTTTTCTAAGATTTGGTTAAAATATGTTGGAAAAGTCTATTGGGAATGGAGTCATAAACTTTTGGGTAATCAATTACAAATTAAGAAAGCAGTTGTAACATGATAGGGTAGGAAAACTCTTGGATCTTTAGATATTTATGATGTGGCTAAGATGAATAAATAGATGATTAATTAAATATAAATCATGTTGAAATGAATTTTATATTTAATCTCATGAGGAAAACATTAAGATTGTTTAAAACAAGCGAGAGTAGAGTACATTTAAGTAAATTCAACTCTTAATCTTCTTGCAACAACCAGGAGGGAAATCCATATGGAAATTAAGAAAGAGAAAAAATTTTACATGAGAGAACACATCACCATTTGTTTAACACAAGAATCCTGGAACACAACTTCCTTTTCATTTCTGAAAATTAATTATTTTGAGTACAATCCATGATGTACATCAATGTAGAGCTCTTTGCTTCATACATAATCCAACCCTTACTAATTCTTATTACAAAATATTTATAGACTTTCAATTAAACTATCTCCGGATTCCAAAAAGGAATTGATTACAAAATAAAATATAACAAAGATATAGATATTTCTGAAACAGAACTAGAAAATAGGAATTCTAGACAAATTCGGTTGTTCTGTTTCACTTTGAAGGGAATCTGTTGCTGATTGTAACTATTTTCAAGCCCCTTTTGTTTGTTCTTATTCGAACAATTCCAGTAATTGGTCCCATCGCTCTTCACCTGGGATAGAAAAATTTACCATGTTTCTGAATCTTTCATTTGCTTTTGTGTAGGTCTGGAAAGTTGACTTGTTCAGAAACAAGTGATGAATCTCATGGTGAATGTTTAATCAAATTTTAGGCCCTCCAGAAAAGCTTCTCCACTCATAGTTCCCTTTTCCTTTGCAAATTTAGATGTATCTGCAACTATGTTGCATAATTGGTCCTGGTAATTTTCTAATGGAATCAATTTGCCATTAGAATTTTTGAGAGTTGGAAGTCATTTCTCCTATAACAAAGAAAACTTTTTGTTAAATTTTCTGACCTGTAGCTCCAATTCTTCGCACTTATTCTCCAACTGTGCCATAATATTCTTCTTAGTCAAAATTCTTTTGACTTCCATTATTGTCTTTGCATTGTCTTGAATGTCTAGCTCTTCATGCTCATCTCTAGTCTTGGAGTTTAGCATTCTTATAATTTTTTGTGCTTCTTCTAGCCTGTTTTTAATATCAACTTTGATTTTCTCCACTGCTGCTTTAACTCTTTGTGCTAGTTCTTCTTGTTCAAAAATAATTTGAATAGATGGCTACATCTATGTAACATTTGTGTTGATATTGTGCCAAATGTTGTGTTTGGATTATGCTAACATATAAATTATGAGGGATTGATCCTAATAATTCTGAATTTGCCGAATTAATTTGAATTTTTTTTTCACTTCTGCCAACTATGCATTGTCTGCTATGATCTTGTTCTCCTCCATCTTGGTGAGTGTTGTTGTTAATTTCTCCATTTCCTTATTTTTCAATGATAATTCCCCTAAAGCTTGGGCTAGATTTTCTAAGGAATATGAAGTTGATGCTTGTGTTTTCTATGTTGAAATACCTGTTGTTAGTGTATCTATTGTGGATGTTCCTGTTGTTGATGTTCTTGTTGTCTCCCATTGCTCCTTTTCTTTCAACAGTGCTTCCATGTCATGTTCCTTTTTTTGGATTTGAGCATTCTTCTCCACCACTATTGTGAACAATTTTTCTTTCTCTATCTCCATACTGGTTCTAGGAAACTTAACATTCTCAGGTAGAAAGCATTTGAAAATGTGGACTCACAAGGGGAAGGTGTTATGAAACCAGCTCAAGAAAAGATAGAAAATATAGATCAACGCCTTAGAATTCAGCCTCTTCGAGGGGGCAACCTCCTTTACATTACATAAATGAACAATTCTTGGATGATACAAATGAAAAGACCTCCTTTCTATA